>PVLD010017148.1:0-42783 GCA_004027595.1 Dinomys branickii
CAAAAGAATGGAGACATATGAACCAGAAAAGCCATAAACAATACAGAAAATACAAAGTTATACAGAATATAGTAGGGAATTAGAACTGGATGTTGTATTACATAGTTATCTTCACATTAGTTAACCCAAAAACATTAAAGGAAATACCAAATTATAGATAAGATAGTAGGGAATTTGCACTGGATGCTGTATAATATAAAGTTATCTTCATTTCTGCTAGTACAAAAATGACTGAGGAAATACAGAATTATAGAGAAGATAGAAGGGAATTAGCTCTGGATGCTGTCCTACATAATGTTACCTTCACCTTTGTTATTCAGGTTACACAGATGATGGCCCTTTTGATCAGTTCGTTTTTTCTCCTCCCTCATCTCCGTTGCCCTACCACTCAATCAGTTATCTTCCCTGTGATAATAACTGTACTCCTGGGTTTATCTATATCCTTGGACTCTCACCTTGGGAAGAGATATAGCTGCCTCAGATTATACTATAACATACAGGGGTGTATACAAACGAGCAGCTTTGCTTCTGCAGGCCCTTCCACCATGATGTGTCAGTCTTGGTGCCATTGGACAATGGAAGAAAACTTCTGGAACCTACCAGAAATTTCTGTGGAAGGTGGAACCTAACAATAAAGAAGACCAAAATAGAGTTTTGAATGAGAAGTGTCTCATGTACCCATTTCATTGCAAAGACAATTTGAGTTTGCAAAGTTAGGTGCTGAGATTGCTGAGAGGGAAGACAAGATGTGCTCTTAAAAACTCTAGAGTGCAGAAGGAACAGAACAATCAGATGTTGGGCAAGGCCTTTAGGAGGAGTCCCATCGTGGTGATGCAGAGGAAACAGCATTCACAGAGATCTCCTCAGTGTACACCAGGTTAAGCCAGAGACTGGCTACATGAGGTAATAGTGAAGGGGGAAATTTAAATAAAATTTAATCAGAATTTTAAATAAAAAGCCTGTCCAGAAGAATGCCCATCAAGGCCAAGTGGACAGGTCCAGCAGGCCTGATAATAGAACATCTCTTCCTTTGTGTAACCCCTCTCTTTATTGCCTTTGTATAATGGATGGCCTTGCAATGTAACTTAAAGTGTAACAGGACATTTCTTCCTTTACATAACCCATGCTTTGTATAACTGATGGCCTTACAATGTAACCTGGGATGTTTAAACTCCCTTAGCAACTCATGATGTCACCTAACCCCCCAGTCATAATGCACCAAATCTGCCTTTGTACCTCCCCCTTGTTCTCCCTATAAAAGACCCAAGACCCCACCAGAGGGGGCTGACTCTTTGGGAGAGATCCCAGCCAAGCCCACCAGGCTAACAAACTGCCCCATAAACCTCCATGGTGCTATTTCTTCCTGTGTTTGGTCTGTTTTCTGTAAAAATAGAGTTATCAACCACAGGAGTACACCCTGCATGGGACAGCGATGAGGGGCTATGGGGATAAGTGGAAGCTAGAGTAAGAAAGGAAGCCAAACGAAAGCTTAGGAGCTCACCCAGCATAGGTCAAGATCCTGTTGCTCAGTGGAGCAACAGAGTCAGGCATTTTTTTCTCCTACCAGGACACAGAGAAAATATGTGATAATAATGATGGTATAGACTTTCTTTGAGATCCTGATTTTATTTCCGTTTGATAAATATCCAGAAGTAAGTTTGCTGGATCACATGGTAGTTGTATTTTGTTTCTACTTTTTTGAAGAATCTCTAAGTCATATCAGGTGATACACATGTCATCCCAGCACTCTGGAAAGATGTGGCGGGTGGGTCACAAGTTTGAACCCAGCCCAGGCAACTTAGTGTCTTAGTGAGATCCTGTCTCAAAGTTTAAAAAAATTAAGAATGGGCAGGGTGTATAGCTCAGTGCTTTGAATTCCAAAGACACACACACACACACACACACACACACACACAATGTCCATACTGTTCTTCGTATTGGCTGTAGCAACAATGTTCAAGCATTCCTGGTTCTCCATATCCCCACAAACACGGGGTGTCTTTTTTTGTGACATTGCCATCAGAATAGCCATTTGAATTGCATTTTTCTGATTGCAAGTGGTATTAAACATCTTTTCACGTGCTTTTTCGTACACATACATTTGTATGTCTTCTTTTGAGAAATGTCTATTCAGTTCTTCTGCCTACTTTTAAAATAAATCTATTTGAGCGGGGCCTTTTCCTCCTCATAAATGAATTGCTTATATGTTCTGGACCCCTTGTCAGATCTTTGAGTGGCAAATATTTTCTCACATCCTCTAGGCTGCTTTGATTGTTTCCTTTGCTGTGCAGTAGCCTTTGAGTTTGATGTAATCTCACTCTTCTATTTTTGCCTTTGTTGTCTGTTTCTGGGGTCAAATTAAAATAACCATTACAAGTTTGTGTCAAAAAGAGGTTCCATATGATTTCTTCTAATAACTTTAGTTTCAGGTCTCACATTGAAGGCTTTATTCCATTTTGAGTTTACTTTTGTATACAGTGTGAGGTAAGGGTATAATTTTATTTTTCTGCATGTGGGTAGCCACTTTTCCTGGCATGAACTGTTGAAGAGACATCCTTCCCCTACTGTGTGTTCTTTCACCTTTGTTGAAAACCAGGTGACAAGGCAGAGTGCTGCAATCGTGACACTTTGGAGGCTGAGGCAGGAGAATCACACGTTCCAGCACAGCCTGGACAATTTAGTCAGTGAGATCCCATCTTAAAAATAATAAAACAAAAAAGGACTGGGAGCATAGCTCGGTGTGAAGGTCCCGTTTTCAATTCCAAGTACCTCAAAAAAAGAAAGAAAGGAATTAAGGAAGAAGGATAAAAGGATGGAAGGAAGGAAAGAAAAAGAAAAACGAAAAAAGAAAAGCAGTTGACTCAAATGTATGTGTTCACTTCTGTGCTATCTATTTGATTTCATTGGTCTCTGTGTCTCTTTTATACCTGTATCATAGTGATTTAATTAGTGAAGAGTTGCACAACAAGCAGAATATTTGCAGAACATTAAGTTGAAGCCAATATTTTGGCACTGAGCTACATCCCCAGGCCTTTCTGATTTTTAGCCTGAGAGAGTGTTTGGCTAAGTTGCTAAAGTATCCGGTGTGGGCTGCAAAGCAACTTTAGATCCTTCTGCTGCAGCCTCCCAGAGTTCTGGAATTGGTTATGCATCACCACACCTGGCTTGTATTACATTTGTAGTGAACCTGCAGATGGCTGCCCCGCAGGTGTGCTGCCGGCTAAAACGAAAGGTCCTATTCAGAGATATAGTAAACAATGGCTCAAAAAGTATGCAAGAGCTGGGGTCTTTATGGTGTTCCAGGAGTCCTGTGACAGCGGAAGAGTGAAACACACACGGGTCCCGGGCATCAAAACTGAAGTTGTGATTCCACCTTTCAATTCGGGCGCGCAGGGGTCTGTGGGGGCGCCGGGAGCTCACAGAGAAGGGGAAGTCCTCTCCTGCAGAGTCCCTGAGCAAAAACGTGCCTTCAGGTTTCCCTTCCAGAAGGGCTTCCCCTTCACAGCGACCTTCCACTTCGCAGTAACGGGGATTCCCTGTAATCAGAAACAAACCCGGCACAAAGGAGTGTATGTAATAACCTGTGTATGGACTTTCCAAGCTCCCCGTCTGCTAACACGGTCCTGGCTGTCTCCGGACGCCTGGCGCTGTTCTGCCTCGGAGACTGCAAACGCAGGGTCCTTGTGTCCTCTCCTGAGTCACAAGTGGCTTGCGGAACTGCAGGACTATCCCCCCTCACCTCCGTCGTTCCAGGAGCTAACTTGGGTCCCAGTTTTTATTAAGGGTCAACCTGTGCAGCGGCTTCAGATGTGTGTACTTGCGCATTGGGAGGGGTCCACCCCTTGTTCAGTACTGAGCCTATCTGCTTCATGCTCTGCGGGCACCAAGGACGTATCAAATGTATCAAAACAGATCAAAGGTGGGCTCACGGGCGAGGTACGCTGTTTTAATCAAATGCCATTTGGGGCCTAAATCTGAGCCAGCGGGAAAAGGGCATTTCTCGAGGCTTAATGCAGAAAGATGTATTTTTCTTTTGTTGGAAAAGAAGGGCTTCGACTGCATGCTCTAAGTTCTCATGGGAAAACACAGGCCCACAGTGCTCTGCAGCGTCGTCGCGGAGCGCGGCTCCCACGGGCTCTGCTGAAACGCTGTCCCCGTCGCGCCCTGCGCTCAGCCGCAGCACCTCGCTCGTCTTCGCAGCCCACTTGGCGGTTCTTCCCAACTTTTGATCAGTATCCAGAGAACTCTGGGTCTTTGTGGAACCGGAAGGTGTTTTCTCCCCCCCCCCCCAGGGCATGTCGAGAGTAAGAATGTCTTCGCGAGCGAGTCTCGTTCCCGGAGTGCGGGGGCAGCTGGAGGCGGACTGCGCCGGGAGCGGGCACCGGGCAAGAAGCGGAGGCCGACCCGGCCGCGGACGCGATCGGGCCGCGGCGCAGGCGGCGGGCGCGCTGGCCGAGTAGGAGGGCCGAAAGGCGCAGCCACCGAGAAAGCGAGCTGCCCGCCCGCCGGGAGGTCCCGTCCCCTCCGAGCGCCCAGCCAGAGCGGCCTCGCCTCCTCCAGACCGAGCCCGGAGCCCGGAGTCCGGAGCCCGGGCCGGACGCCCCTGCCAGCTCCCCATTTTCGGCCCTCGTTACCTCCTCCAATTCACCCTTTCCCCCTCGCCCCCCTCTTCATTTATTTTTGGGGTTTTTTGAAGCAGGCTATCGCTGTGTAGTTCAGGCCGGTCTTGAACTCACTATGTAGCCCAGGCTGGCCTCGAACTCCCTGCTATCCTGCCCGCCTCAGCCTCCCGAGGGTTGAGATTGCAGGTGCGCGGCACCACACCCGGCTGGAGGATCGATTTTAAACATCTGCATCATTTAACCGCATCCTGGTCGCTACCTTTCTATGTAACTGTTACTTAAGCCTCCGTGACTCTGTCCCAGACCCACACACCCCAGGGTTGCACAGATCAGACCCACACACCCCAGGACCGCACAGATCGCTGCACAGTGACCGGCTTGGCCCCGCCCCCCGACTCCTGCGCCTTGGTTGAATACATCCTGCCACAGGAAAACTGGTAAAAAGCGAAAGATTTATCCGATCTGAAGAGAAGCCAGAGTACAGAACAAACGTTTGGGTAACGCCCTGTCCTCCTTTGTCCTTGCTTCGCTCACCGTGGGACAGGGATGTCCTGCTCAGCTCCCTCCGCCTCCCCCCCACCCCCATCCCTCTGAGCTGTGACTTACAAGCCGCTTCTGTTACTTCAGTTGTTTTGTGAGCTGCCTTCCAGTATCTCGCCCGGCCACACCTCCAAGCCTTCCGGTCTTCCCCGCCAGGGTCTCCTCTGGAGCGGGCACCTCGCTAGGAATAAACAGGACACCTCTCAGAAGAGGGCCAGGAAGAGGGTTAGTGGTGAGGACCCTAAAACATAAGGGGGGGCAGGGGGCTTCTCCCCGGGGCCTCCTCAGCAGCCTGTCAGGGGCAGATCCTTGTCGCTGTTCTCTGGCCTTCTCTGATGCCACTGACTGCTACGCGTCCCCACGGTGGGAGTGCATCTCCATCCACATGGGCGGGATGGGCGTCCAGATTGGCAGTGCCTGCTGGGAGCTCCCAACGGCCAGATGCCCAGTGGCAAGACCATGGAGAGAGGGGACGACTCCTTCAACAGCTTCTTCGGTGAGACTGGCACTGGGAAATGTGCCCAGGGCAGTGTTTGTAGACCTGGACCCCACACTCACTGAGCAAATTCTCACTGGTACCTGCCGCCGGCTCTTCCACCCCGAGCAGCTCCGCACAGGCAAGGAAGATGCTGAAAACAACTCTGCCCACGGGCACTACACCGCTGGCAAAGAGACCGCTGACCTTGTCTCGGGCTGAATTTGGAAACTAGCTGACCGGCCGGGGAGCTGCCTCTGGGTTCATCTCCCTGCAGATGGAGCGTCTCTGTTGTCTATGGCAAGACGTCCAAGCTGGAGTTCTTCATTTACCCATCCCCCCAGGTCTCCACAGCTGTAACTGAGCCCTACAACTCCATCCTCACTACCCACGCCCCGCTGGAGCGCTCTGGTTGGGCTTTCATTGTAGACAACGAGGCCATCTATGACATCAGTCATAGAAAACCTCAGTATTGAGCGTCCAATCTACAATAGCCTGAATCACCTTGTTAGCTAGATTGTGTGTTCCCTTACCACTTCCCTCAGATAGGATGGACCCCTAAATGTGGATCTGATAAGATTCCAGACCAGTCTGGCACCCTCTCCCCACATCCACTTCCCTCTGGTCACATATGCCCCTGTCATCTCTGCTGAGAAAGCCTACCACGAACAGCTTCCTGCAGCAGAGATCACCAGTGCCTGCTTGGAGCCAGCCAACTAGATGGTGAAATGTGAAGCTCGCCATGGTAAATACACAGCTGGCTGCTTGTTGCACCGTGGTGACACGGTCCCCTGATGGAGATCACTACAAAGCAGACCTGAGCAGGATTTAAATTAATCAATTGGATTTTCACTCTCACTTTTGACTCTGTCCAAGGCTGAGGCTCCTTGTCTGGAAATGGCGGACTCATAGTCAGGGAACCTGTGTGAGTCACTGATCCCTACTAGAGCCTGTAGTGGTGGATGAAGGCACAAAGCCTTGAAGATTAAGACAAGATCACAGCCAAGGACACCCGGATCAGAGCTCAACTGGATAAAGACTGTAGCCTCAGGCATCTCACTCCTGGGAGGATTAAGGTAATACCTCACTTGGAGAGGTCCTTGAGTGGTTCTGCCCTTCTTGAGTTCTCCCCTCTCTGCTTCTGATAACCAAGTAAATACGGGCCACCCAGAGAGGGTCTTCATCTTAGCTCCAAGAGAATTTTGAATTCCGTGAAAGGGCTTTGATCCTCCTGGAACCCTGAAATCATTTTATTTGTCTCTTTTTATTTAGCCTTCACTGTACACTCATTAGGGAGATTTCGGACCTGATCGGGCCCCCAGTAACTGAGGGATATTATTAACCCAATAGTCCCCAAAGACATCAGTGCTGCCACTGCCTCGATCACAACCAAGTGTGGCACCCAGTGTGTGAGACGTGCTGGGAAACATGCCCAGGGCACGTTGGTTTAATGGTTTAATAACTCAGCCATTACGTTTGTTAAACACCCTCAGAAGGGTCATTTTTAGTGCTGTACTGTTGTGTTAAGATTTGCCTGTGCTTTAGAAATCCTAGAACACACTTGGTAATACCTTTTACTGCTATGAATTTTAAACTCTTAAGATTCATTTTGAAAGTGACGAAGTGTACACAGTTTTAGTTAAAACACACGCACTTTAAATAAAACTTCCCCTTAACTCTTCTGTGAATTAACAGCAATCATGACTGTTAGCAGATACAGTTTGAGCTTCAAAATCCAACTGCCAGAATGAAAACTTTACTTTTAAGTCTTAACCAGACATAACTGAAAAAATTACTGTGTATTTGATTTTTTATGTAGCTCAGGCTGGCTTCAAACTCATAACAATCCTCTTGCCTCAGCTTCCCAAGTGCTGGGATTACAGGCATGGTATACTCGGCTTCATATTTGGATCTTTTACAAGAAAAAAATTTTGTATTAAAGCAGAAACCAGTTCCTAAACTCTTATTATTCAGTTGTATATCTTGTTGAGACAAATATAAAAAGTAGAAGAGTCACTTTTGCTTCTGTATTTGTGATGTTTTTCACTGTAGTTTTCTATAACTTTGAGAGTTCTCAGTCCTTCATATCTCCCCACCTCCCTTTTTCCTAGATAGGGAAAATGGCTACTGTAAACTTCTCATCCACAATTAGAGTTTCCCGAAACATGTACTGCTTGTTGTTATTAAGAGTGGCTGGATCTGGGCACTCTGGGTGGATGGTCCACATGTTCTCTTGTGATGCATATCAGAGTCTCCAGCATGAAAAATCCTGGGAACGGCCTGGGTGTGGTGGTGCATGCCTATAATCCCAGCACTCAGGAGGCTGAGGCAGGAGGATCCTTGTGAGTTTGAGACCAGCCTGGGCTACAAAGTGAGCTCAAAGCCAGCCTGAACTGCATAGTGGGACCCTGTCTCAAAAAGACAAAAAAAAAAAAAAATCCTGGGAACTTGAGGAACCAGCATTTTCCAATCTTTGGGAAGATAAGCTATGGTCAAACATTGGAGTCCAGCCTCAGTTGGAATCATGGTAAGTACAGAAAGCCTCTGTGCACTCAGTCAGCTTCTGATATGCCTCCTGGCTCAAAGCTAACCCCATATGGTGCGCTGTGGATCCCCAAGGTTTTACATTTACCTTGTCAGCAAAGCCGTAGAAACCCAGGCTGGCGGTGTAGGACCCCAGCAAGAGGATTCACGCTTCAGACGCTCTTGCTGCTACATTTCCTCATTCTTCTGAAAACTTGATAAAAGTCTGGGGGCTAGGTAGTGGTCTTCTAGGAAAAGCACAAGGCCAGCATAACCTCAAAGAGCCCTGACCCTGTCCCATATAAAATGTAGCTTTCACCACCAATGATAACTGGTTTGGGAGAATCTGACCTCTCTGTTGGGGAGCTGGGACACTCAGCATTCACGCACCCCAGTTTCACACCTGCACTCTTCCGCGGGTCTCTGGGGCGAGCTCTGGGGGTCACTGCCTGGAAGCGTGTGGTACAGCTGAATGCTAAGAGGAAAGAACACCGGCAGAGCTGGGCAGAAAGCCACCCCGGGGATCAGCTGGACACCACCAATGCTCTGGGCTTTTCAAAGTGAGTTCTGCAGCAGTCCCGGGTCTTTGGGCTGGTTGTGGATCTGAACCACCAGCTCCAGCCACCCAGGGCCCAGGTGCCAGCCTTCTCTACATTCCTCAGCGTGGGATCGGAGCTCAGCTGGAGCACGAGGGACCGGTGTGCAGCTTCGGTCTTCTCTATGCAGCACCGAGGGTCCCTGGAGGAAGCCCAGCCATGGACCCCCACACCCTGGCCCTGTACTGGCCCTCCATGTTCCCTGCACTTTTATCCTGATTCTGGCTCCAGGGTCCGAGCCTGAGCAGTGCAGCCTTGCCCCATGCTGGCAGCTGCTGCTCTTACACCCCGTGACTCTGTGAGATTGTTGAAGCCCTAAACAGTCAATAAAAATGATATTTCCATAAAAAAACCCATCAATGACTGGAAGTGGGTGGAAGCCACAGATGGACGGGGTGGTGGTGGTTCATGGAGCCCTGGTAAATAACACACCCGAAAATAACCTTAATTCTGTCCTGCAAAGGTGTGCTAATAAAAGTTAAAATAATGACAACATAAAGAACACAAGCTGTGTGCGGAGGTGCGTGCATTCTGGGAGGCAGGAGGATCCCGAGTTCAAGCAGAGCCTTTGCTGTTCAGCATCTTGATAAGATTCTGCCTCGAAATAAAAAATAAAAAAAGGGCTGGGGACTGCATGCATCTCAGGGGGAAGGGCCTGTGTTAAATTCCAAAATGAAATGAAATGAAATAAAACAAAATAACATAAAATAGTGCTGGGGTGGTAACATTTACAGTCTGGGAGACCTGGGCTCTCATCTCCGGGACTGCACTGTCATGCTGATGATGTAAAACCCTAAAACCCTTCAGAAGGGAGTGGGACGGGACTGTCGGGACTGTCGTGGCCACATCTGGAATTTCCCCTGCCTTTCTCTCTTACCTCTGTGTGGCCGGTGACGACATCTTCCCTCTCCCACCCCGTGTCTCCCTCCCTCTTCTGTGAGTCCCCTCCTACTGGTCAGATTTTCTGTCCCCGACCCTGATGTTGGGGACATTTGCTAATTCTCACCTCTGACACCTGACCTCTTCTTTTTCTCAGCTCTACACCTAACCCGCGGGGTGTCACTGCTCACATTTGCACTCCCATGAGTCATTGTTCACTTAACTCTCTCCATGACCTGTGACACACACTCCCCACAGGTGTCAGGATGGTCGGGTGACCACAGAGATGGCGGGTTTAGCAATGTCAATACTACTTCCAAGGTCAAAGTGTCAGATAATTTGCTTTGGGCTGGGGGTTAGGAAAAGCATCCACAATGACAGTCTCCCAAGCTAGGAAGAATCTAGATAAGGGGTACAAATTACAGTTAGTCAAGAAGAAGGTCATCTGTGTTCTAGCCAGGTATGCACCCCTGTAACCTCGCGCTCTGGGAGGCTGGGGCAGATGCATTAAAAGTTTGAGCCCAGCCTGGGCAACTTAGGAAGATGCTGTCTTATGAATATAAAATAAAATAAAACAGGTCTGGTAGTATAGCTTAGTGTGAAGGCCCTGAATTCAATCCCCAGAACGGAGAAGTTTGTGTTAGGTCCTCACATGGTACCCCACCCAACATGGGGAGAAAAACTCGACAATCAGTCTGTTCAAACAGAAAGCCCCTCCCTCAGCTCGAGAGACTAAAGTAAATCCGCTTATCAGGAGGGCTCCCAGGCCTAGTTCTCAGGCTTATAGGAAACTTCGTGAGTCTGCAGAATGCCAGGCTGTAAATCAGCAACATGCCAATTGCCTGTACTTCCCTCCTGCAGAGGCACCAGATCCACCAGTCGCCCCCGAGAAACTTAAATTTTCTACTTTCCTCAGTGGAATTTCCCCCTCCCACAGCTAAAATAGTCTATGAAATAGGCCCCTTCCTTTGTTTGGGGCCAATGGCTTTCTCGCCCTTGGCCAGGCAGCACCAAGCCTGAAATAAAGATGTGGCTGTTTGCTTCAATCCTGCCTGTCCTGATGGTCTTGGTCGCTACTCGGGGTCTAGCCTGACATCTGGTGCGCTGCGTGAAGAGGGCTGAGGTCTCCTTGCCAGGGTCCTGCCTCCTGTCCCCCAGACCCTACTCAGATACACCGAGGCCACTACTGGCATCAGCTCTGTGACCACAGTGGAAGCTCCCCTGAAAAGTACCACAGCCGTCCTCAGCGACAGTGAGGTCCCAAGCTCCTCTGGTGATCAGGACAGCCGAGTTCCCAACAGGAAGCCAAAGCAACAAGCTTCTCCAGGAGACGACAGCAATGCACCATCCCATCTTCCCCTCCGGAGCCAGGAAGCCATGCTCAGGGAGAACCAGGGCTCCGCTAAAGCGAACTGAAGCCATTCTCAGTGACAGGGTCCCGAGCTTCTTGGAAGATGAGAACAGCCAAGTTCACCAGGAAGGCCAGAATGAAAAGCTCCTCCAAGAGAACCAACAGCTCCTTACAGCTTCCAACAGGCTCCCAACAGCTTCTACAAGCTGCCAACAGCCTTTCTTCTTTTCCAGTTCTGCCTTTTATGCTGCTGGCAACAGTCCCTAGGCGGGCCTCCCACACCCAGCACCACGCTTACTCAGTTCAGGTGGGGCTTACAAGTTGACCACCAGTTATCAATCCACCACAGCCTCTGATGACTGGTACATCCTGAAGATCTCAGATGACCCCTGGATCGTCACAGCTGTTACACTTCAGGTAAGACTCATGATGGAAGAAGGTAAGGCTGCTTTGTTTTTAACTGATATGAGGGAAACCGAACCTACCCTCCCTCCTTTTCTGCATGCCTGCTTTGGGCTGACATTTCTGTTGTGGGGAGTGATGGCACCATGTGTAGACTTCCAAAGACACCCCCATTTCTCTGCCAATTACAAAACCACACATCCCCCCATGCCTTCCTAGTTGTTACAATCTGCCTGGTTCTGCTCCTTGGAAGAGATGTTCTATTAAAAGTTTCTGCCACTTTGACTATACCCAGTACCTTCCCATGCCTCGCTGCTCTTCTGCTCTCCCCACCCCGCTCCGGACCACATCCGTTGCCTCCCACCATCTCTACTATGTCAACAACTCGTGCCTTTGCAGCCCCTCTGCCGCATCCTGTCACCAAGACACCCTCACCTTCAACACTTAGACACCAGGGAATACCGAGTCCCCCCCTCCCAGGCCCAGATCTGCCAGACCTCTCTTCAATATCTGGGCATCCTGCACAAAAACACCAAGGCCTCACCCCAGGAACGTGTACAGTAATCACCCAAATTCCAACACCTACCACTGTCCAGCAACTCCTTTCCTTCCTGGGAGTCGTAGGCTGCTTCCACTTGTGGGTTCCGGGCTTCTTCCTACTCAACAAACGTCTCCATGAACTCACACATGACAATCCTCTGAACTCAAAGACAAAAAAGCCTTTACCCACACATCATTCCAAAATCCCAAGCAAGCCTCATCCCAGCCACAGCCCTCTGCCTCCCATACCCCAGCCATCCATTCTGTCTACACACAACGGAGCCCAGGGGATGCGCAGCAGTGGTCCCAAGCCGAGGCCCCACACCCCGTCCAGTCGTCTTCCTCTCCCAGCGACTGGATCGCACCACAAGGGGGTGGTTTTCTTGCTTGAAGGTGGCAGCAGCTGCTGCACTGATGCTGCTAAAAGCCAGAAAAATCACCCTCCACGCACCTATGTCTGTATATGTATCCCCATGATTTCTGAGGCCTTCTTGCGTCCTCCCACATCCCTCACCTACTCTCAGCCCCACAACTCATACAGTTCTACCCTCCCTCACTGACAAATCAGTCCTGATAAAAGGCTCACACTCTCAACCTTTGAAACCCGCATGGACAGGTCCCCACACGGTTATCTGCAGTACTCCGACGGCAGCCAGCCCACAGGATCCACCCCACTGGGTTCATCACTCCTACGTAAAACTCTAAGCCTGGACTCACTTCCTGCCCTCCACCATGACCTTAATGCCAGAAATCCTCACTGGAAATGGCAAATACTCTCTCCCACCTCCTTGTGCCTGATGTGTATTTCCAAGGAGTAAAGACCTGCTCACCCTCCTCCTGCCACGCTACCTGACCAAGAAAATTCTGACCCTCCACCTAGCTTCTCACTCTCATTCTCCTTTCCTTGCCACCTCCTAACCCAACTAGCCTACATTTTCCAACAATGCCTAATGTCAAACCCACACCTTCAGCAGAGATTCATTTTTACAAAAAATATCTGTCACAACCTCCTGCTTCTACCCCTGGTCTGACTCCTTAGAGCCTCTCCTCTCCTGGATCTAGGCCTGAGCCTTCCAGAAAATCCTTCAGGACTTCATCCCAGGAGAAGTTCACCTCTTCACCTTTTACTCATCCTTTGCCTGACAACCCTCTGAAAACACAATCGCCTACTGGGCCGTCGTCTCCCCTTCCTGCTCACATTTATACGCCTAGCTCTTATTTGCTGTTCATCTAGCTTCAGCAGCTCCAACTGACGGGAAAACCGCCAGGAGGTGTCTCCTCTCAGCTACCACCCTCTTCCTTGCAAGGCTAACACTTGTCCCCTTGTGTGCACTCAGATACTTCCCTACTAAAACACCCTCCACCACTCACTTCCTGATGGCTCCACTCAAACAACCGTTCACCCAGGGAAACCTTACTCCTGAGACTCAGGTTCTTCACCCCAGCTGTCCAGAGTTTCACTGGGACTCTTAACCAAAACCATCTCCTTCCACTGCCCCCATACCTACAAGACACCGTCCCCTTCTCAGTTGGTCCCAGCCACCGATGGCAAGTGACTGCTGGGTGTGCCTCTCAGCCTCCGCGCCGGACCTCCAAGGGGGCCTCCTCCTTCTCAGCAACTGGTCCTATGCTGAGTCCATATGACAACCTGTCTGGACCCTCCAACTCCCTGCGGCAAGAGCAGTGAAAGAGACCTGCAAAATCACCACCCCAACTAACTCAGAGAATTTACTCTCAACACCGTAGCCCTCAATGTCAGACTTTATACCCGAGCTCTGCTCTGCATCTCCCACCCCTGGTCAGGCCCCTGGGAGACCCTCTGGGGGACCTGTCCAGCTCTGATTGCAATCTTACCCTCACCGTGAGCTTACCACAGGCACACCTCCCTTGTCGATGGGAATCAGGCCTCGTTTACCATCTGACAGGACCAACAACCCTAGACACCTCCAAACTTCTTAGCAAAAACTCTTATTTCTACATTAGCCACCAGCGCCCATCTCTCACCACTGGAGCTTGGTTTCCTCAGGCAGTTCCATATGAGGTAGACAGACACAGAGCAGCCTGCTTGTCCACTCTGGCCACTTGCCCTCTCCTACCCAACCTCCAACACTCATGTGAATGGTTACTACTAGATACTCAGAGGTTGCTTTTATACTGGGAAAACAAAACTCAAGGAGCCAGCCAGTCAAGACTCTAGGCAAGCGTGACCCCCTTTTCCCTGGGCAGCCCTAGTGAGCAGCGATGGCCTCTGGTTAAAAGACGAAGACAAACTCCAGTACCTCCTAAATGTACGCAACCTCTTTTGCTTAAACTCAACAGGACTATCACGGCTCTGTGGAATCTCAGAACTTTGTCTCCTTTCCACCTGGACTGGAGCTTGCACCCTGGTGTTCCTTACACCTAAAACAGGCCTAATCACAGGACAAAACTAAGTCCCAGTCCGCATACAAATCCCTCTTTGGTGCCCACGAGCTCCCCCACCCACTTATCCCTGTACTGGTAGCAACTGGGGTAACTACAGCTGTAGGCGCAGGAGTTGCAGGAGTAGCTGACCCTATGGACTCTCACCAACAGTTCTCCAGAGAGATGTCCAGGGCCTCACAGAAACCTCCAGTTCTTTCACAGACCTGCAGAAGGAGGTCGACTCCCTCGCCGGGGTGGCCCTCCAGAACCACCGTGTCCTCGACTTGTGCACTGCAGAAAAAGGAGGAACCTGCATCTTCCTTGGAGGAGAATGTTGCTTCTGTGTCAACAGATCAGACATCATCTATGAAGCAGCCCAAAGTCTCTGAGAACGGCCAGTTGATGGAAAAAACAGGCAATGGGCAGTTTTTCCTTAGGGTGGTGGGGTGGCCTCTCCCAGGGTGGGTGGATGTCCCGGCTACTCCCCCTATGTGGCTGCCTCCTCCCAATATGCCTGCTAATACTATTCGGGCCCTGCTTGATAAGATGTCTAACATCTGTCTTATTCAAAGACAGACTTGGTCCGTGACAGGCAGACAACTTCTCCTGACGGCTCACTACACCGCAGTTCCGCAGAAACCCCAAGCAGAACCTTAAACCCATGACTCCTTCACCCTCTACAGCCCCTTCACCCTCCTCAACCACCTTTCTCTTTCCTTAGGATGCCCACATAGCCCTCTGCCACGCTTGGAGAAGCCATGAGACACAGCGCCCCTTTTCCTTTGGAACACAACAGACGGTAATGTTAGGTACCCTGCCCAACTTGAGGAGAAAAACTTTGACAGACAGTAAGTCTGTTCAAACAGAAAGCCCCTCACTTGGCTCGAGAGAACAAAGTAAATCTGTTTATCAGGACGGCCCCCGGCCTAGTTCTCAGGTTTATAGGAAACCTTGAGAGTATACAGAAGGCCACGCTGTGCGGTCAATCAGCAGCATGCTGATGTCCTCCCACACTTCCCTGCCCCAGAGGCAGCAGACCCACCAGTCGCCCCTGAGAAACTTAAATTTTCTACCTTAGTGGAGTTTCCGCCTCCCACACCTAAAATAATTGATAAAGTAGGCCCCTTCCTTTGTTAGGGGCCAGTGGCTTTCTCGTCCTTGGCCAGGCTGCACCCAACCTGAAATAAAGATGTGGCTGTTTGCTTCAATCCTGCCTGTCCTGATGGTGTCAGCCGCTCCTTGGGGTCTAGCTTGATAATTTGAATTCAATTAGCATTTCTCATGTTTTCCTTTATGTCTCATTTTATTCCTGTGTTGATTAATGCCACCTTCTGTGCTTGGTTCATTTTGCTTTTCTGCCTCTGGGACAGTACTGAAGCTTTATTGGGTGTTGTTGGTTATCAGCATAGGTTTCCAAGGCTGCGATATGGCACAGAGAACATCCTGGGCTCTTTTCTGTGGGTGTCGATGCATAGCTATTTCTTTTCATTTTGCTGTGGAGAGGTTGTGTCCCCTCACTGCTGTAGCCCACTACTCTTTGAAGTGGCACTCATCTTGTATAACATATGTGTGGACATTAAACCTGCATGTCCCCAGAGGGGAGACAGTGGCCTGCTGGAACAAATAGAGTCCCCTAGTTGCTAAATTGCCCAGAGTTCTAGGCTAATTACAGGGCCCAGGCTTGGGGATCTGTTTTGCCTTCAAAGTAGTCGAGGGAATTTCCCCAAATTGGGCTCACACTTGTGATCCTCCCAGCATGCTGGGACGCCAGGCAGCAGCCGCCATGCCTGGGCTCACTAACTCTTCTGGAGGCTGGGAGTTCAGGACCCAGGTGTGCCAGGGCTGCAGCCCTTGCAGGCTGTCCAGGGTTCTCACTCAGTTCTGGCGGCCTGCTGGCTATTTTGGTGGCCTTTGTCTTCTGGAAGTATCACCCCAGCCCCTAACTTCATGTTTAGGGGGCCTCTTCCCTGTTTTTGGACTGTATCCAAACTTACCCTTGCTGTAAGGACACAACCAGCTTTGGTTTAGGAGCCCTCAAACTTCTGTGTGGCTTCAGCCAGTTCATTACACTGCAGACCCTCTGTTAGCAAGTGATCATGTCACGGTGTGAGGGACACGGGCTGGAGGGCCCCACCATGTGAAGGTGGGGGCAATGCTCATGTTCAGTCCACAGCCAGTGAGGCCCATCCCCCAGCCTCGTGTTACACAATCATCGTAGCAAACACAGGCTGTCGCCCGCAGATTGAGCTCTGAGGGACTGGCGGTTGAGAATTTCACTTCTGCATGTTGAGCGCCACAAGTTCTGGAATGAGCTACGGGAACTTGCACAACAAAGTCCCCCACATGGCCAACAGCGGGACTGATGAGCTAGACCAACCTGGAGACTGACTTCCGAGGGCCTCGGTGGTGTGGCTCACTGTGATCTGCTGAGAGCCAGAGGTGAAGCAATCTTGCTAGGATCGCACGGCTCCGGCTGGCATCACCAGTGAGACCTGTGTGAGTCAGACAGGTGTCCCAAACACCTACCCAAACCCCCATCAGTCCTGCCTCTGTGTGACCACTGATCTGCTTCTCTGAACTTGGCAAAAACCCCACATCCCACGTGGTGTGGTGACGGCTTTCATGCAGTTGATTTCCTCCTCTGCGCTCAGCTCTGTGAAAGGGGCAGAGGTGCAAAGCACAAAAACAAAGTGGTATTTGATGCTGCGGATACTCAGAAGTGCCTGAGTCCCTGTAATTTTTGAAGGGAAGTGTCACACTCTCCTTTCCCTTAGCATCATGATGACCCAGCTGTTGACCCAAGTGGCCCCCGCCAGAATCCACCTGGGCCCTTGTACTGACACAAAGCACCGAGGGCAGGGACTCTAGTTTTCTATGGATGTGGATATGGAATGTCCTCCAGATATGTTAAAGGCTGGGTCCCGGCTTGGAGCTCGTGAGCGGTTGTAGATCACTGAATGGCTCGGGCCTGCAGAGGGTGCTCAGGGCGCTGGAGCTGTGTTCTTGAGAGGGATCCTGAGACTCCGTCCGCCCTTCTGCTGTCTTCCTTTTGCTTCCTGGCCGTGAGGTGAGCAGCTCTGGTCTCTCACCAGCTCCCCCTGGGAGGTGCCACCTCACCCCAGTCTCCAAGCCCTCGTACCAACTGATTACGGGCTGGCGTCTTTATAACTGTGAGATAAAAAAATAGGCTTTTCTTTTATCCCCCCCCAAATGGAACCCAGGTCCTTCACACGGAGCTACGTTCTCCAGCTCTTTTCTTAGTTGTTAATTTGAGACAATCTCTCTAAGTTGCTAAGTGGCTAAGGATGGGCTGGAAGGATGGGCTAGAACTTGCAGTTCTCCTGCTTCAGTCTCCCAAAGTGGGAGGACTACAGTCATGCGCCACCGTACCAGGCAAGGATTTGTGGGTTTTTTTCTTTTCTGATGCAGCGAGGTTATTAAAGTTGTTTTTGCTGAAAAAAAAAAGTGACGTCCCATTTGCCTACAGGTGCCTGATGAGTATATAAAGCAGAATGAAGTTCGATATCTCCGCCTTCATTTTGTAGCTGTCCACTTGTTACCTTAAAAATTTGGGACAGATCTGAACTCAGTTCAGCTTGTCAGGGGACTTAATCATTTAGACAGTGCCTGTCAAATACCGCAAGCTTTATCCACCCTCAATTTACCAAGCCTGTTTCCCTCCCTTTTAAAATAGAGGCCATCAAGGGTAAAGGTTTACAGAGAATTCAGTTACCAGAATTTACCCCAAGGAATGGCAACCCTAGAAGTTTCCAGCTGTTGTTCTAGATCTGTAAGTACCTTGGATTCCAGCAGAGCCTCCCCAGAACTGAGACTGGTCCCCGAAAGCAGGAACACAGAAGCCAAATTACCAGGGGCCTTCGAACCATGAGGATTTCTCTAGAATTATAAACCCAGGGCCAAAAACTGATTAACCAGGCCCTAGCCCCCCTCAGCACGCCTTACAAGTTTAAGCGATGTTAGCCCATTGTGGTGGCACACTCCTGTCAACCCAGCACCGGGGGAGGTTGAGGCAGGAGTACAGTTATGTGAGCCCAGCCTGTGTAACTAAGGAAGACCTTGTCTCAAAAAAAAAATTTCAGGCTTGGGGCGTAGCTCAGTGATGAGCATTTGCCTAGCACATACAAGCCTCTAATTTCAATCCCCAGCATTGCAAAAGAAAAAAAAAAGTAAAACAAAAATTGCTTAAATATTGTTTTGGAAAGGTGGTTCTGAGGCAAGAGATTAGGGTCTGGCCAGCCGGCTGGGCAAGTGGGCACAGCATGTCAATCACAGAATCCAGGATTCACGCAACCAAACCCTGTGCCTGGCACGGAGAACTTGATCTTCAAATGTGGTTCAAAATCCAGCGGTTTTCTTATCAGATGGCCCAGATCTGACCTCAGAATGGAGGACACAAAAAACCCAGCTATTAACCCCACGGCTACTGTACGGTCTCTCCACGGCCAGCTCGCTCTCACTCCACAGAATGTACTTCTTCTCCTGCCTTTAACAAATGTAAAACCTCCCCAGCGTTTGTGCCTTGTTTTGTCCAATTCTTGGTTCAGGACAACAAGAACCTGGAAAGAATCTTTAGAACTCACAGCACCCTCGGGCCCAGTAACACCTGGGGATGCAGGTTGATTTGAGGGCCTGGGATCGAGTCTTACTGCAAAACACACACAAAAGCTTAAGCTTTATTCAGGGGCCGTGTGGTCTTCCTTGTCTGATTCCTCTTCTTAGTCTCCTCCAGCTGCAGCTGCTCCCCTCCCCTACAGTTAAGTCCCCTTGTTAAGGGGCGAGCTTGATTTTGGTCAAGGTGGTGTCCCTTTCAACTTTTCTACTCTCTCATCCTAATGTCCCTTTCCACTGTCTCTTCCTTTTCAATTAAACTCTTTGCACATTTGTGCTGTTGCTGGTTTTTATTTCCATCGACACCAAAACAAGGTACCATAGTAGCTGGTGACCCCTCAGTACCCGCGCCCTGTTCTGTGAAAGGGCAGCCCAGTCTCAGTCCCAGTCTCAGTCTCAGGGAGGCTGCTCCCTGCTCTCTTTGCCTGGGTCCCAGGAGTCCCCCTTGTGGGCCACACAGGGGGCGGAGAAGGAGAATGCCCGCCAGCAGGTTCCCCCAGCTAGTTATCCCTCCTTGGCCTTAGCCCAAGGCCCGGTGGCAGTGTAGGGCTCTCTCTTGCCATTAATCTTATACCACAAGGGCCCATACTTGTAATTATGCAAATACACCCACACAGGGTACAGCGCCGCCTTTACTTAGGGGACAAGCCCAGACATGACCGAGTTTTCTTTAGCTTTGTGAGATGTAACGCATGCGCATGTGGTGCTAAGGATCGAGCTGCTGGGCCCTCCATCCGGAGCAGAACCTGCTCTTTGCACTGTAGAGCCTTGGCCCCTCTGTCCACACTGCAGACAACACGTACACCCTGGGACTGTCACGCTGGGCACACACACACATTGGGATTCGGATAAACAAAACACTTCACGTGTACATCCAAGAGTGATCAAATTAGAATAATAACCAGATCCACCAACTTAAATTTTAATCACTTCTTTTTGATAAGTCCATGTGAAAGAACATATACATGAACACACACACTACGCTGTAAACCACAGAACTGTACAATTGTTGTATGTCAACCAAAACATGTTTAAACCAGGTATCGTCCCAGCACTGTGCAAACCTGAAGCAGGAGGATCATGATTTCCAGCTGAGCCTGGCGAATTCAATGACTTAGCAAGACCCTATCTCGAAATAAAACATAAAAGTCCTGGGAATGTAGCTCAGCGCAAAGGCCCCGGGTTCCATCCTCTGTACCAGAAAAAATGTTCATGCTTGGTAAGAGGAGACTTAATTAAAAAGGGTGATTGCGCTGCATTAGAAAAGGACAAGGCAATACAAAGGACAAGGCAATGACACTGAGATCTGCAAGTATCTCAGGAATCAGGGCAAAGTTTTGCTTGTACAAAGAGAACTAAACAGAGCTGGAAGGAAGGAGGCCCAGGAGAGCGGGAGGAGAGGCAGCGAGCTTTCCTAGATCAGAGGGCTTTGACTGGGGCCCAGCCTCTCGCCAGAAGCCACTGAGCGCTGACTGGGTGAGCAAGGCCAAAAGTTTGGGCGTCTGGGGAGGTGAGAAGCTGAGCCACAGTGTGATCCACGTGCATTTGGTTCTGATAGATCAGCAGGACAAACAGTTCAGCTCACTGAGTACAGCAAAAAGAGGGACTGGAGGTCTGGCCCAGGCCTTCTCAAGGGTCCAGTGGTCATATCAGGGTGAGTCTGAAAGAGGCGCTGCCAAGGGCTCCCTGGGGACACAGTGTGAACAAAGCCACGTTGTTAGCCTGTACCCCCTGCTCTCCCCAACCTTAGGAAGCTACACCCAAGTTTACAGCAGCACAATTTGTAATAGCTAAATCTTGGAAACAACCCAAATGTACATCAACCGAGGAATGGAAAAAAAAGAGGTGGTTTTTTTTATACAGTGGAGTACTACTCTGCCATAAAGAAGGGTAAACTTGAGACATTTCTAGGTAAATGGGTGCACGTTGAGACCATACTCTTAAGTGAAATAAATCAGACACACGTGTGTAAATATCACATTGTTTCTCCAGTGTGAGACCAAAAGTAAATAAGGACCAAAGTGTATAATAGGTATTCTGAACTGGGAAGAAATCATACACATTCTTATAACTAAAACGAAATTAAAAAGTGTGCAAAAATATCTGCAATGTGACTTTTCCAAAAGACGCATCTGAGGGCCTGGGGATACAGCTCAGTGGCATAAGCGCCTGCCTGGCAAGTGCAAGGTCCTGAGTTCAATGCCTTGTACCACACACACACAAAAAAAAGACGCATCTGGCTGTGCAATGCACTGCAGAAGCCCACCGCCCGTGCCGCTCTGACCTCCCCAGGGACTGGCACGGCCGCCTGGCCACAAGGAAAGCAGTTACTAGGAACTTCAGCTGCCGATGCTTTCCAGATGTGGCCCAGGACAGGCCCTGCTGCAACACTGCAGGTCGTGTGCGCGGCACAGCCCCAAGGCCCGTGACTCAGGGCAGCAGAAAACCCCCAGGAGCTGTGTTCCCATCTGATCTCTCCTCTGGCTTGGATGACGCTTGGTATTGAAGCTGTAGGGGTCTGAGAGTCTTTCTGCCTGTCCAGTTTCTCTCCCACCCTTGAGTCCTTGTAATGGCACAGGGAGCGCAAAGTTCACAGTGAGATTTTTCCTACAAGGGACAAGTGGCTTCGGCAAATGTCCTCAGGCCTAGGGCATCAGTGGCCACCCAGCCCCTGAGCAGCCCAGGTGAAGTGGTAGAGCAAGGGGCCGCTGCCTCTGCTCCACAAGGACGGGAGGGGCATCAGGGCTGGAGGCAGGACCCGCCTGGACCTGCCTGTTGCTTCCTGTGCCCCTCCCCCGCTGTCCCTTGCTGCAAAGACCCGGCTGTTCCTGCACACCACGGTGATGTGGGTGACCAGGCCCTCCCATCTCCTGGGGGATTCCTTTGAATAAATGCCTTTTCCATTTTACTGAAATAAATGGCCTCCTTTTATCCGGTCAGTGGCAATGAAAGGAACCCAGGGTATGCGCCCAAACTCCCAGTACCATTATGCTCTTGTTTCACCCCCGGGTTTGATCCTCGGGCCTTAGGCAGCCTGGACAAGTACACCAGCGCTGAGGCACATCCTCTGCCTTTTAAACTTTTTATTTATTATTGTTATTGTTGAGATTCGGTATCGATCTGCAGGCCAGGCTGGCTGAGAAGATCTCTTTCAGTTATTCAGTCTCTAAGGACCTGGGATTACAGCTGAGCGCTTCCAAGCCTGGATCAAACCCTTTGTTTTTGAAAAGATGAATGAAATAGACAAACTCCTTGGGACCTTAAGAGAAAGAAGGACTTTCTGCTAAAACCTGAGGCAGACATCTGGGAAGACTCGAGGAGCACACTTATGAATCAGCAGATTGGACCTGCCCCTCTGCTTCAGCTAGGAATTTTAGAAAAATTTTTATAGACATCTTTAGAGGTATGATTCACACACCACACAATTCTCTCGCCGGAAGTGGACGACTTAGTAGTTTGTGGTGTGTGCACAGGTTTGGGCCACGATGACCATAGTAGGTATCAGGATGTTAAAAAAGAAACTCTTGAAAAGAAGAGCGGGTCTCCTCTTGCTGCCCCGCTTCCCTTCACCTCTCTTTCACCTGCTCTCCCCACCCCAGAAATCACTTATCCGCATTCGGTGTATTTGCCTACTCTTGGGACACTTAAAACCCCATCTGTGGGCTAGGTGTGGTTCCCCACACCTGTGACTCCAGGACTCTGGGAGGCTGAGGCAGCAGGATTGTAAGTTTAAACCTATCTTGTCAAACCAAACAACTCAGTGGGCCTTGTCTCAAAACAAAACACAACACTAAACCTAAGAGTACAAAAATACTGGTAAAATAGATAAAACATCAAATTCAGAAGACACTGTATATAAACTACTTAAATATATTTTTCCTGAACTGTGGGCTGACTCCAGGGCTATAGCACGTTTAAGTTTTATGTTGAGACAGTTTCACTATGTCGCCCAGGCTGAGCTTGGAATTGTGGTCCTCTTCCCATAGCCTCCTAGAGGGCTGGGACTCTGGTGTGGGTGGGAAACACTTCACAGGCACACCTGGAAATATGTTTACTGGTTTTCTAGGCATCCTTCAATCTAATCTAATTGGTCATCAAAGTCTGAACAGGTGTTTCTCAGTTGGCACAAAGTACTCTCCTACACAGGGACTTGGTACACAGGCTTCTTCCATGCTGTGGATCCAACGCTCACCACTGGGCCCATCCACATGAAGCCACAGAGCAGAAAAGATGCTGGTAATCTGCTGGGGCTTCTGGTCAGGAAGCCAAGTGGAGAGTTTACCTATGGAGCAGAGCTCAGCCATGGGACAATACTCACTGGAAAGGAAGGTGGGGAAAGGTATCTAGTCATGTGTATGTGAGAAAAAAGAGAAACGGTTTTGTGAACCATTTATGGGTTTATGGGCAGACAGTGAACAGATTATTTTGAAAAATAAAAGCAGCCAGATGCACATGTGTCTTCTCAGCTCTCAGGAGGCTGAGGTAGGAGTATCACTGTGAGTTCAAGGCTAACTTGGCTCTCCCTGCTGCAAAAAATAGAGGCAATCATGCATCATGTAGCAACGTTTGAGTCAATGATTAACAACATCTTCGACCGTGGTGGCATAAGATTCTGAGGCCTTGTGATGCTGTGGACATCTCTCTGTGTAACACACTCTGTGCTGTTCGCACAGGGACAGCATCACCTAGCACTGCATTTCTCAGAAATTTCTCCGCTAAGTATGGCTGTGTTCAAGTAGAAAGATAAGCGGAATATGATTTACAAATCAGTTGGTGCAGGGACCACTGAGTGCGTATGTACACAAGGCGAGATGGAAATCGATGTTAATATTCACATAAAACTTCATTTCAGTAGAGGGGATGTGGGCATGAGTCCCCTTCCAAATACTCCCCTTAACTCCAAACACTGGTCCCCCCATTCTCATGTTCCACAGAAGTTCTGGAGGTCTTCTTTTGTGGGTGTTTTTAGGTGTGATGAGAAATTCTAGTGAGTGCTGCTGCTGAGGGCCATCCAACACGGAGGACAGCCTTGCGAGGGTGTCACTGCTCGGGCTCCTTCCCATTATTCTCCGGGGCCTGGCACCACGTGACTTCTGTCTTTTTTCCAGAGTCAAACTAATTACAAAAGGACACTGTTTTTCCTCTTGAAAGAGCACATTCGGGATCGTTGTAGAATGTGGCCAGAATGATTAGATGTAGATATGTTTGTGGTAAGGAGTAGGATTTTGAGGGGGGTTAATGTCAAAGTGTCTTTTATTTTTTTCCAGGACCGGGGATCGAACTCAGGGCCCTAGTGCTCAGCGGCAAGCACTTAGCCCACTGAGCTGTACCTCCAGCCCCAAAGTGTCTTTTAGTGAAATAACTTTAAACATTTATCATATCTCCTGTGTACAGCTCATAAGAGGGAGATCTTGCTAAATGTGAAGGGTTTAAGGAAGGAGATCCTGAAGAGTGGTATTTAAGGCAAATCCTGATAAGGGAACGGGAGTTTTGTAGGGGAGAGGGGCAGAGCTTCCAGGAGTGACGGGAAGGGAGTTCCTGACTTCAGGAACCCCAGAATTCGCCGGAAAGCATGAGGAAGAGGTCAAATGGGGAAAAGCTGAAAGAAGAAGAGAGTTTAAGATCCTTCTGAAGGAGGTGGGGATCGCTCATTTAGGACCTTGTCGGATTACTACGATACCACAGCTGGCAAAGATAAATGATAGCTGTAGACTTTAGCAACACCTGACTGGCCCTGTGCCCTAGTCAAAAAGAGTCCAATAGGATTGCTGCATGTTGGACAGTGACTCAGTCAGCCAACTGACGCTTCCCTGGTTTTGCCCATGGTCCTGATATACCTCTGCCCATAAAACTGGGGATTCTAATCAAGTCTGGCCACATAATCTGATGTAACAGTCATCTATTGCTGTGTAACAAATCACCCCACATGAAGTGGCTAAAAGCAATCCTGATTTATTATCTGATATTATCTGAGAGTGAGAATTCTGAGCAAAACTCAGCTGGATTCATATGAAATGTGCTGGCGGCCTTACAATCTCAAGTGGAGGCTCTGTGGAGTAATTGTCCCCCAGTTCATTCATGTTGTTTTCAAAATTCAGTTCCTTAAAGTTGGAAGACTGAGGTCCCTGCTCCTCCACTCATTGTTGGTCAGCGGTCACTGTCAGCTTCTAGGAGATGATTCAGGGTTTCCCCATGTGGTTTTCACCATCTTCAAAACCAGCACTGACAGCTCAAATCTTTTTCAAGTTCTGATTCTCTGACTTCTGACTTCTTGTGTTTCTAGCCTCTAGATCTAGAAAGAATTTGTGTGATTTTTTTTTTGCCCTCCCTTGGATTATCCCTGTCTTAAAATTCGGCCCATCACATCCAGCAAAATTTTAAAATACATATCCGTGGGTCCCACACATGGATGTTCCAACTCAGCAGGTCTCAGACGGGCTCAGAGCTCCCTGTTATTTAAGCCCCCCAAGCCAGATACTAGAGGCTGAGGCAGTAGGATGTCTCAGTCTGAGTGATTTAGTGACTTAGAAAAATGCCGTCTTAAAATAAAAAATAAAAAGGGCTGGGAACGTAGACCAGTGTGATCGCCCTGGGTTCAGTCCTTAGTACTGCAGAAGAAGTAAATAAATCAAGCTCTCAAGATGACTTTGATGCCAGCCGGGCATGAAATCTCCTGCATGGCTGTTTTTTGCCTAAGCCTGGAATAATTCCAACACCTGTTTATTTTCTGCCACATGTGAATTGAAGGAGGCAATAGGAAGGGAGAAGGAAAAGAGAAAATAATGCACGAAGTGTGTTAAAAGAGAGACTTACGGAGAAATACTCGGAAGGGGGGAGAAAAAGAACCTTTGTCCAAGATTATTCTTGGATCTTCACAGTATCTGTCACATCCCTAGAAAGTCCAGGTGACAAGAAGAAGCAGTGCGAAGGCAAAGCGGGCCGCGGGCCAGACGGCGAACCCTAAAGATGGAGGGTGGCGGTGACCGGAGACCTGAAGGTGCGCACCCACCCGGGTGCACGTGCGCTTGCGGAATGACCACGGCAGCCAGCATCACCTTACGTGCATCTCCCCAAGGGATCAACCGAAACCAGCGTGTGGGGGCGGTAATGCCAGGACTCTGGGAGGCTGAGTCAGCAAGAGCGCACGCTCAGCCTGGCAGCTGGGACTGTGGTGGGTTGACGACTGACGGTCACTTTGTAACCCCTGGCTGAAAGGAACCAGCACGGTGATGGGTGTGGGAGGCGCATCGGAGGGTTGGTGCCAGCTGCAGTAGAGGCAGAGCTGGAGAGGAAGGGAGGCTGTTGGGAGCTGGTGGAAGTTGGGAGTGTGTTGGAAGCTGTGGATAAGCTGTAGGGGGCTGATGGTTTTCCCGGAGGCGTTTGTCACGCTGGCTTTCCTGATGAACTTGGTTGTTCTCATCGGAGGAGGAGCTCGGGACCTCGCTATGGCTGAGAGTGGCTGTGGTTCACTTTGGGTTGGGGGAGCTCCAGTCCTCACCTTGAGCATCGCTTCCTGGCTCCGGAGGGGAAGGTGGTGCGCTGCTCAGTCTCCTGGAGAAGCTTGTCGCCTTGGCTTTCCTGATGGGAACTGGGCTGTCCTCATCACCAGAGGAGCCCGGGACCTCACTGTTGTTGAGGACGCCTGTGGTGCTTTTGGGGGAGCTCTGGTTCCTCTGAGGGTCACTTCCTGGCTCCAGTGCAGATCCCTCAACCTTGTGGCATGGGTCCCTCGTGTGGTACAAGTCCTTTGCTGGCACAGACTTTCTAGCTTCCCCCACTGACCTTTGGGCCTTCCCAGGGCAGATCTGTGAGACAGGCCTGCGTGAGACACTGCTGTGGGCTCTAGGCCTCCAGTTGGATTTGTAGGAGGCATTGTTATGGGCTCTAGGTCTTTGGCTGGACCCATGCAGGACACTGCCATGGGATCCAGGCCCTCAGCTGGACTCTTTGGTCTTTAGTGTGTGGACAGATTTACTGCACTACTCGTGTGTGATTCTTTGGGTGACTTTTATGAATAATCTTATAGAATATGTGTCCTGTATTATATTGTTCCCTTTGCAAAAACCCCAAAAGTATGACAGAGACTTAATGAGACTCTTTCAAAATAAAAATAATAATTATCAAAGGACCAGGAACGGGTTCAATCCCCAGCATGGAGCGGGTGGGGGTGGTAGAAAAGAAATTAAATAAGAAGACATGTCTTATTGCATGAATGTTGCACCATGCAGGTATTATGTATTTATGTAGACTGTGCAAATGTTTATACATATTTTCAACTTTCTCTCTGTCTCTCTGTCTCCCTCTCTTTCTTTTTTTGAGACAAGTTTTCACTATGTAGCTCCGGCTGGCCTCAAATTTGTGGTGATTATCCTGCCTCATCCTCCCAAATGCTGGGATTACAGGCACACACCACCATGCCTGGATCAAGTTTATTTTTCTATTGGATTAAGTGGCCATTTCTTTATAAAAATCAGGATTTGCAGCTTCTAAAATTTATACCAACCCTCTAACCCACAATTCCACTTGTAGCGACTTCCTCCAAAGGAACGAACATGCACCCAAGGAGACGCTTGGTGACAGTTTTTAAGAGCATTATTCAGGATGGGCAAAAACTGGAAGCAACCTGAATGCCCATCAACTAGGGGATGGGCAGAGCAGCTGTGCCCCTCACTGGACAATGAAGAAGAGGATGAGCTACTGCACTCTGTGACACTGGTGTACCTAAGACACAGAGCACAGGTCACCAGCAAGTCTGAGTGTTAGCAACCAAACCCCATCCAGCTGTTTTTGTGGGCATAGGTGGGGACTGAACCCAGGGCTTTTCCACTGAAAGATGTCCCAAGCCCTCTTTTATGCGTGCTCTGATATTTGCTGAAACATTATTCTGAGTCTGGGACCTTGAGGTGGGGGACAGCTGCAGTTGGATGGGGGTCTGGGTGCAGCAGATGGCTCTCCAAAGTGTGGGTGAGCCTCTCCAAATCTGAACAGAACAAAAGGCAAAGGAGGAGGGAATCCTCTCTCTGCTTGCCAACTTGAACTGAAACACCAGTCCCTTGTCCTTGGCCTTGGATGAGTGCTCATCATTAGCTCTCGGGACATCAGGGCCTGGGACTGTATTTCTTCACACCCCAGGCCCCATAGTTGTATGAGCCAGCTACCATGTATTTTACACATCTCCCTCAATATGTACACATGTCCCGGTCTCTGGGGATTCCTGACTAACAACAGGCCCCCTTTATGGTTGATACATGGTGTCAACTTGAAGTCTAGCAGCTGAACTGCAGTAACTCAGCAGTCCTACATCCTGGTGTGAAAAGGACAAGCCCTGATGTTGTTCATGGTGTCGACGGAAGTTTAAAAGTTCAACTAAGTGATTAGGGGGGTGGGGTGGGAGGTGGGTGTAAACATCTTCTGCTTGTGTGAGAGGAGGGTGTGAGAAGTGTGGGTGGGGGTGGACTGGTGCACAGTACTATGGAGGAAAAGAAGCTCCCTCTCTCTGTCTTGTGCTTGGCGCTTCGCTGTCTTCTGCCACCTTGGACTGTTGTCCCTGTGCAGTGCCACCCCGCGTTGGGTCCAGTTGATCAAGAACTGCAACCTCCACAAACTGTGAGCTAAATAAACCTTTCCTTCCTTAATTTTGGGCGTCTGGTCTTTTGTCTCAGCAAGGAGAGAAAAGTAACCAAGACACTGATAGGTTTCCCGCCAGAGACCTGCTCAGTCTTCATGGCAACAGTCCAATGCTGAGTTATAATGGTGCCCAGCTCCTCCTTCCCAGAGACCCCTGTAGTTTCTTCTTCCCAGCTGCCTTTGCCAAAGCCTGTGCAGGCCAACAAGGATCCAATCCCCCTTCAGCAAGGTATGCTGAGCAGCCTACGTCAGCTACCCTGTGACCCCTCCCCTCGCAGTACATATAAGCTCCCACCCTGTCCTTTGTCTGCAGAGAGCCGGCACAGCTGTCTGGGTGCTGACTCCCTCCGTGCCACATTAACCTTTTATCTCTTGCTGTTTATATCTCTCTCCTCCTCTGGGTCGTGGTGGATTGAGTTCCTAAATCTCATCACTCAATCAGTTGGTGCCTTGGCTCAACTGGATGGGTGCTGCCCTCTCCTGGGGGGTCTGTCCCCCGGTCTGAGCCCCCCCCACAGACCTCTCACCTTTCCTTCTCTCCCTCTCTGTCCTTCTGAGACGGTAACCCCTCGCCTTGCCGTTTCTAGCAGACATCCAACACCAGCCTTTATCTCGTCAGCTTTCAAGGTGAAACCTCCCTCTCACTCATTCACTCTCGGGCTGCCTGTCTCGATGTCACGGCCATGACAGGATAACTCACCTCCCCAAACCACCCACCCCGTCCTCTGGGACCCCACTACATCTTTCCAGGACCTCTATGCCCTATGGGGCTTGCTCTTTTCTCTGGTGATGACTGGTGAATTAATTGTTGGGAATTGTGGGGCCCCCTCTCGGTCATACTTCACTGCAGGGTGATGACTCTCCACTGACTTAATGACTTCCCGAATCCCCTTCTGTGGGGCACGTTCTCGGTTGTTCTTCAGTGGAGGGTGACCATTTTCCACTGATTTATGACCTTCCCTTTTGTCCCGACCCACGGGTAGTCAACGGAGACCCTAGAGGGGAAGTGGGGATGAGAAAGGACAAGAGACACAAGAAACGGAGACAAGACAGGATTCTGATCAAGTCTCGTTTATTAGGCAGAAGTCTCGGGTTTATATACAGTGCGGGAGTGGGGACTGACGTCAGCGGGTAACTAGGCAACGGAGGGAGGTCCAGATATCACGCGAGGGAGGTCCAGGCATCAGGCGATAGCATGTGGTTACATCATATGATTTACAGGAAACAGAAACTTAGCTCAGAGAAAATAGAAACTTAACTCAGGATAAAAACTGAAACTAAACTCAAGACTCTTAAGATGGCTGATACATTTCAAGATGGATGCCGACCGCAGGTCTCTCAGCAGTCTCCCACAGGTCGCCCTTTTTTATTTTATTTATTAAAAAGACCAAAATTCCTTGAGGGGACTGTGCCTGTCTTAGGTCAGCATGCTTTCACGTGGGACCAAACTATATCTTACCCGTCACTGGAAAGCAAGGCAGCAAAAGGCCTTGTTCCTGTCTTAGGCAGTAGTTGGTAATACACGTGAGCTTCCAGTTGCCCGTCTCTGGCTATCCAGTCCAGCGCACCAAGGTGAGAAAGTTAAAACAGCCTGTTGATATTATTAGGCATTATTGTGGTTTGCTTTCTCGAGGTCTCTATCGGCCATTTTTTTTTTTTTTTTTTTTTTTTTTTTTTTTTTTTTTGCGGTACTGGGGATTGAACTCAGGACCCTGCGCTTGCTAGGCAGGCACTTATTCCACTGAGCTATATCCCCAGCCCTCTATCGGCCATTTCAAGCCTGTGATAATGGACCTGAATCCGTCGCATCTCTACAGCATCCACCTGTTCTTTAATAAAAGCCATCAGTTTGTTAAGAATACAAAGCCCAAACGAAAGAAACACTATTAAACCAGCCAAAGGTCCTAAAGGAGGGAGAAGGTAGGGTAAAATTCCGTTCCGTGCGTTCCAAAATGGATTTTTGAATAATTCTCTTCATCTTTTTATCAGGTCTTCTTGGAGCTTCTTTATCTTGTCTCCAACAATGCCAGACTTGTTTGCATAAAAGCAACAGGGTTTCTGTAAAGCCAAGCAAATTCCTCCCTGTTTTGCAGTTAAAAGATCTAATCCTCTTCTATTTTGGAGGACTACCTCCGCAAAGGAATCTATCTGATCTTGAATATCTTGAATAGTACTAGACAAGGCTTGGACATCATCAATTAATTGATTAGAGAGCTTATTATAAGAATGTACAGCAACTCCTATCCCTGCTGAACCTGTGACTAGAGCTCCCGAGATTCCTAATCCTACCAATATAGGAATAAATGTATCTACTCTTTTTGTATGCCCTGTAGCACAATCAATACTAGGGACGGGAATAGGTTTGTTCCCAGGTATAATTTCTATATCAGGTAGTAAGGTAGCTACAGCACATAACCCTGTCCAATTAGTAAGTAGGAATGTAAAAGCCAGATTTCCTCCACATATGAATACTTGTCCTTTTGAAAGGCAAATAGAGGAACTATAAGTAATTACCTGACTGCAATCAGCAAAAGTAACGAATCCAACATCAATTGCATACTTGTTCTGAAGATTTTCTTGTATATAAAAAGTAAACTTAACAGCCAAAGGTTGAATTCTAAATGGTAGACCCACAGTGCAGTTAGGATGTGTAGAGGTTATAATATTATCTGAAGTAACATTTGAAGGAATAGCAAGAGGCATGAGAATATTTTGAGTCAGGTGCTGGGGATATAGCTCAGTGGAATAAGCGCCTGCCTAGCAAGCGCAGGGTCCTGAATTCAATCCCCAGTACCGCCAAAAACAAAAAAAAAGAGAGAATATTTTGAGTCATGCACAGCCAACATTCTTTAGCTAAGTTAGGATTAGAAGTATTAAGAGCCATTAAAGTAGTTGTTAGAATTTCTGTAGTTTGAGTGTCTATAACAATTTCTCATGAATTATGAAGTGTCAAAGGATAATAAGTGATTTGTGAAGATATCCGATTTATAATATCCTCCATACGTTTTTGTACTTTAATTTCTCTAATTTTGTCTTGTGGTCCGCCACCATCAGAAATATGTAACGGAGCAGACTTATTCCAGCACACTGGTTTACCAGGGGTGCCATCACATGAAGCTTGAGCATATTTATGATTTTTCAAAATTTGTGGAATATTAGACCAATCTCCCCCAAAGGTACCAGTGGCAGTGTGTTGTAATATGGCTGTGAAATATATTTTATTATCCATTCCTGTGCATTCTTGTACTGACTCATAACAGGAAGAATGTATTGTAGTATAATAAATAGTACATTCTTTAGGACATAATTTTGGTTGACCGTGAAGTATCACCAGAGGCTTATAGAAACATTTGTAATTTTGTAAGTAAGGTCCATCTATAGTATTAATATATGTTAAATAAGATATTTTATTACCACAATCTGTATAGCTGGCGTATAATGTAGGTTTGATTGTTGTTGTAAAAGTGCCTCCTCCACAATCACATGGAGCACCAAACATCTCTTTTCTGGTTGCCATGATTCTTGCCCTCAAACCTCCATCAGAAAGTTGCCACGAGGTGATTAGTACTCCCAATGTTAAGATCTAAGTCTTGGAATTCATTATCTGAAAAATAAAACTAAGGAAAATTCTCAGGGCGATTCTTCATCCCTGGAATCATCATTAAGTTTGTCCTGTATTTGTTGTTTATAGTCTATCTTTTTTACCAATCGTTTTGGTAACCATCTTGCAGATTTTATTTCTTTGAAGTATACACATACTGATTTTCGGCCCCAGATGAGGACCGGATCTGGACCATGCCATGAATTAGTTATAGGGTCCTTCCATAGTACAGAAGCAAACTGTTTTTGTGTTTCTGTATGCCAGAAGCGAGTAGCTGCTGATTGTCCGTTGGCATCCAAATTTAAAAAATTGAGGATAAATAAAGCATGAGATAAAATGTTTCTAGGGGACCCTTTTGTAGGGTACCGTTCCTCCTTTTTGATTTTATCAATAGTAAGTTTTATGGAGAGATGTGCTCGTTCTATTATTTCTTGACCTTGAGGGTTATATGGTATACCTGTAATGTGTTGAATATTAAGGTGTTTGTAGAATTGAAAAAGTAGAGCTAGAGTAATCCAGACCGTTATCGGTTTTTATCTGCTGTGGACATCCCAGGACGGATGGAGCAATAAGCATATGACTAATCACATGTTTAGTAGCTTCACCAGATTGAAGAGAAGCAAAAATAAAACCACTAAAAGTATCTACAATCACATGAACATATTTGAGATTACCAAATTCAGGAATATGAGTAACATCCATTTGCCATAATGCATTAGGTATTAGTCCTCTAGGATTAACTCCAAGATGGGGAGTTGGAAGGTGTATGGCACAAGAAGGACAATTTTTGCCTATGTGTCTAGCCTGTTTTCTGGTAATATTATGTATTTGTTGGAGGGTTTGTGCATTTAGGTGATGTAATTGATGACTTTTTTGTGTTAGGGTAACTTTATCAGTACCATCAGTAGAAGCAATAGCAACTAAGAAATGAACTGTATTTAAGCGAGTAGCTAAGTCAGCCTTATGATTGCCTTTGACTAAAGGTCCTGGCAATACAGAATGAGCACATAAGTACCCAATGAAAAAGGATGTGTCTGTTATGTAATAAGTAACCGTAATTGTTTGAATAGTTTTTTAGCATTAGAGACATTTTTAATTTGACCAGCAGTCTCCAGCAGTGGAATAGAATGTGCGATGTAAGCGCTGTCTGCATAAATATTAAGTGACTGATTAAAGAAGTCAGAAAAAATGCATGTAATTTTGTCAGTTGAGCAGAAGAGCTGTTCGTTTAAAATTGTAATGTTTGGTTTTAAGAAACACTTGAACTTTTTATTATATGACCAATTATATAATATTGTTTGTATCAAATTTTATTATTTTATTGTTTATGTCCTTGTCAACCTAGCACCCAAAACAATCACTGAAGGCCATTAGGCGAGAACGGGCAGTTGGCCAGAGCGCTCATCCTCGGGAACATTCTGTATCCGCCAGGAGCTCTCTGGCTGAACAGAATCTCAACTCTTGGGTTTTCTCAGTTTTCAAGGACACAAACAAGACTCTTAACAATTTTTTTGACAGTCAGTCCTAGACTTGTTTTTGTACATATGAATATGAAAAGCGAGCTTGCAATAAATCATTGTACATCCATTTTACCTTTATATACATACAACAGTCACAACAGCACATATACAGTAATCCTAATAGAGCTCCTAATAAAATAATATGTCAAATGTATAGGGTTTATGTAGAGCATTAGATTTATTACAAGACTTAATTTGTTGTTTTATAATCAGAAGAAGTAATATGAGTTTTAAATCAGTAATACAACAAGAAAGATTAACACTAGAAGTATAAGTCATTAACAGACGAATAAGCATGTATTATTGTTTGTATTTTGTTTTCTTTTACCCACGTTGTCAGGTTTAGTTCCTCAAAAGTTAAATTGGTATATATTTGTCCAATCTTATAGTATCATCTTTAGTTATATTATGGTAATGTGTTAGAAGAATTTGTGTCGTTAGTAGATATTAACAGGGCATCTTTTAATGGATGAAGTGAGGTGACTCTGGAGAAAGCAAATTTATGCTTATTGGCAAAATCAATGAACTTGTTTGAAAAATAAAAGTTATCCAAGAGCCTCATGTAGGAGGCCAAAGCAATAGGATAAAGACGTTTTAATTCACCTTTAGTGAGCTTTAAATAAGGCATAAGCCAATTAATATCCCCAAGGAGTTTTTGGAAATCATTTAAGGTGTTAAGTCTATCCAATCTTAGTTTTAATTTTTGTGAGGAAACTTGTGATCCTCTCATTTGAAAGCCTAAGTATGTATATGGATCTGTAAGTTGAACTTTATCAGGTGCGATTTGTAGCCCTTTATCAGATAGAGCAGACTGTAATTTTTTATAACATTGAAGTACTTTACAACCATTTTGACCAGCCACCAAGATATCATCCATGTAATGAATGATATACATATCTGGCCAGTGATCTCATTGGTTGTATAGCTAGAGCAACAAAGGATTGGCATACAGTAGGACTATTTGCCATGCCTTGTGGAAGGACACACCATTGGAATCTTTTTATGGGTGCACTAAAATTAGTAGTAGGCAAGCTGAAAGCAAATCGTTTTTGATCATCAGGATGTAAAGGTATGGTGAAAAAACAATCCTTTAAATCTATTATGATTTTGAAATAACCTAAAGGTACAGCGACAGGTGATGGAAGGCCTGGTAGTAGAGCACCCATTAGCATCATGGTTTTATTTATTGCTCTAAGATCTTGTAACAATTGGCATTTACGTGATTTCTTTTTTATGACAAAAATAGGAGTATTCCAGGGCGAGTTGCTGGGAATTATATGGCCAGCTTTAAGCTGCTCCTGTGCCAGCTGTTGTGCAGCCATTAATTTCATAGAAGTCAGAGGCCATTGATCGACCCATACAGGCTCCTCAGATAACCATGTAATTTTTTCTGCATGAATCACAGGAGTATCAATGGCCCTTATGGAAAATGGCGCAAACCTGCTCTGTCTAATTTTGGAGTAGCTTCTATAGGTGTCGTTATTCCAGTATTATTTTTACGTAGGCCTTGACCTGGCATAAATCCACTTCTCAACATTTGAGCAGTAACCACAGTATTAGGGCTACCCATAATCATACCAATTTGAGATAATAAATCCCTTCCCCACAAATTTATCGGCAAACCAGCTATAACATAAGGTTGTATAGTGCCTTTATTACCTTCTGAATCTTTCCAAGTTAATAATTTTGAACTCTTCTCTGGGTTTTGACTTTGTCCTAGGCCCTGTAGGTGGGTCATAGTGATGTCTAAAGGCCAAGCCTTGGGCCAAACCTCTTTTTTAATAATAGTAACATCGGCACCTGTGTCAATTAATCCAGAAAATTGTTTACCATCTAACCATAGAGTCATGAGGGGTTTTTGTGTAGAAATAACTTTTGCCCAATATACATCTGATGAGCCAAATCCTTTATTACCTCTCTGTTGTGAGATAATTTTATTAAGGGTTTGAATTAGAGGCAGACGTATCAATTGTGCAAACCGTTGTCCTGTTTGTATAGTATTAATAAATTTAGGAGAAGATGTCATAACCTTAATTTCACCTGTATAATCATTATCTATAACTCCTGGGATAACTTGAATGCCATTAAGTATAGAACTACTACATCCTATTATGAGGCCAAAAGTGCCCTCCAGTAGAGGTCCAAAAATTCCTGTAGGAAGAGCCTGAACCCCCATTTGATGAGTTAATACTGTGTAGGAGGTGGAACTGAGGTCCAATCCTGTGCTTCCTGCTGTGGCTCTGCAGAGATCTGAAATGGATTGTTGTTGTTTTGTGATGAACTGTTGATTTGTGGAACAAAGTTGAGTGCCCCAAAAATTTGTCTGGGTTTGGGTATGGGTTTGGGGGCCTGGGGCTGGTCCCAATTCCCGTTTCCCTGCATCAGAAGTAATTCTTTGCCTTCATTATCTCTTTTAGATTTGCATTCATTTATCCAATGTCTTCCTCTTTTGCATATAAGGCATAGTCCTGGTATTTTTATTTTAGAGTTGTCAATAGAATCTTTGTTACAGTTTTTGGCAAAATGACCAGTTTCTCCACAAGTAAAGCATTTGTTTTTATTTTGTTGAGATAAAAATTGCTTAACTGTAAATCCTTTTTTAGCAGCAGCCATAGCAAGACCTTGCTGATAAGCAGCTCCAATGTCAGAACAAAGGCATATATAGCCTGTTAAATCAGTCTTTTTTTTATATGGTCGAATGGCAGCTTGACAGGCAGCATTAGCGTTTTCAAAGGCCAATTGTCTAACAAAATCTGTGCCCGCATCAGCGTTACCAAAGATTCTACCAGCTGCAGTAAGTAAGCCATGAATGAAGTCTGTGAAAGGCTCATCTGGCCCTTGTCTAATGCCAGTGAGAGAAGAACTCATGTCTCCTTTAGAGGGTAATTTTTTCCATGCTTTATTTGCAGCTGTAAGAATTTGTGTATAAAGTCCTGGATCATATAATATTTGAGCCTCTTTAGTATCAAAATTGCCATCTCCTACTAACATATCAAAAGTCCATCCATTATTTGCTTGAGCATTACATTTAGCAAGCTCTTTACAATTATCCACATATTCTGATTTCCATAGAAGATAGTCTCCTCCAGAGAGAGTTGCTTTGGCTAGTGTTTGCCAGTCTGCAGGTGTAAGCCAATTAGCAGCTATAGAATCCAAGATTGCTGCAGTATAAGGAGCTGTAGCTCCATATTGAGCTACCACTGTTTTTAGCTCTTTTATCATTTTAAAATCAAAAGCATGAAGAGTGCAGACAACTTGTCCTTGATCATTTATTGATTCAATTACTGGAAATGTTTCCATATTATCTGTTTCTATAATGGAACTAACCTGAGGAATAGACTTTGGAATGATACCTTTTACAGTTGGTTTTAAATTTTGTGAGCTATCTGTTTTTATTTCTAATTGTTTTTTAGAGTCATCTGTTTTTAGTTCTTCTAATTGAGCTATAAGATTTTGATGATCTTTTTGTAGTTTTATCTGTTGAGCCATAAGATCTTGTTCTTCTATTTGCAATTTTATTTGTTTTTTACGAAGTTCAATATTATTTTCTAATTCTTTACTAGAATCAAGGATTGGATATGCTGATGGAGGAACAATGGGATTGGTGCCATAAGGTGGAGGATGTTGAATATTAGGCGGCCAATCTAAGTTATAACATTTGATAGCCATCTTTGCTGCATGATATTCAGCGGCAGCCATCTTTGCCACATCATTATAATTTTCATCTGTTTCATCCATTTTAGTTCCTGGAATTTCTGACAAATCAGGATATATCTTAGTTTTGGGCTTAGCTCCTCCCACTTCTGGCAAGTTACTAGGACTGGGTGTAATTTTAGGCTTAGCTCCTCCCAAATCATAAGGACTAGATATAACTTCCTGTTTTAGACCAGATTCAAACTGGTTTAGACTGGTTTTTCAAGGCTTCATCTTTTTTATATCAATCATGGAGGACTCTTTGTTCTCAATTTGTTTAGCCTGTTCGTCCTCACTGTCACTTTCAAAAGACATAAGGTCTTCATCTTGTTTATCTACATTTTGTTTCTGATTTACTGGTTGTTCTGAAGCCTCATTTTGTAAGATAGTTTCACCTTTTTCAACTACATTAGCAATTGTAACATCAAAATTCTTTTGAGATAAAATTTCATCAATTAAATTCCAATATGAAAAAGCAGTTATCGGAACCTTTTCAGGCCCAAAAGCTATATAATAAGTCTTAAGTGCATCACCAACCCTTTTCCATTTCTTTGAACTAATTGTTCCCTCAGCAGGAAACCAAGGACAAACATCATTAATATAATCAAAAAATTCATATAATTGTTTATATTTAACGATTATTCCTCGTGCCTTGAGAGCTTTTTCTAAACCTTCAACAAACTTCTCATGTTTGCTCATATCTTGTCCCATTGTTTCGCTGTTCTTACCGAGGTGCGTCGGACATGGCAGGTTCCCACGCCGGACCAATCCTTTTTTCTTTTCCTTGTCGTGCCGGCTCCCGAACAGAGTCCGTCACTGGATACCCTGTGGTAGAGCCCCACGTTGGGCGCCACTTGTCCTGACCCGCGGGTAGTCAACGGAGACCCTAGAGGGGGAGTGGGATGAGAAAGGACAAGAGACACAAGAAACGGAGACAAGACAGAATTCTGATCAAGTCTCGTTTATTAGGCAGAAGTCTCGGGTTTATATACAGTGCGGGAGTGGGGATAGACGTCAGCAGGTAACTAGGCAACGGAGGGAGGTCCAGATATCACCCGAGGGAGGTCTAGACATCAGGCGATAGCATGTGGTTACATCATATGATTTACGGGAAACAGAAACCTAGCTCAGAGAAAATAGAAACTTAACTCAGGATAGAAACTGAAACTAAACTCAAGACTCTTAAGATGGCTGATACATTTCAAGATGGATGCCGGCCGCAGGTCTCTCGGCAGTCTCCCACACCCATTCCCCTGGCTCACTATCTCAATTTGACCTTGACATGGGTAATAATCAGTCTTTACCTGACAAAAGCACTCCTCTGGGATGCCTTCTCAGGCACTTAGATACTCTTGGGCTAAAACAGGCCAAACGGGTTCATTTTGCTACTGAAACGGCAAGTGGGGAAAACACCTTATGTCCAAGCTTTCTCTCAGTTGCGGGCATGCCCTGTATCCCCTCCCGCTCACTCCCTCCGCCCCAGCCCTGCCGTCCCCGCCATGAGCCTCCAGGCTCCGCTGCTCGGCTCTCGGCGCTCTGCTCTCACGTGCCCTCCCACCTCATGCTGGCCTTTCTTCCAGGACCTGCAGCTCTCCTGCACAGCCTATGGCCCTCGCCCACCCACACACTCCAGACGCTGTTCTGGCGCCAGCCTCGGGCTGAGCCCCTGCTACCCAGAGCTAAACACACAGCCCACTTCAACCTCCTTATCAACCTCGTCCCCTTCTGCAGACACTGGCCCCCGCCCTTACCCGGCCTTGTCTCCTCCTCTGTCCTACACAAAAGGGTACTTTATGGCTTGCTGGCTAGGCTGTAGAAGACAAAAAACACCCGTTACAAAATTCTTTTCCCATCCATATGAAAACAGTTACATAAATGATAATATTAACCCGAATTATAGTAAGTCTTACAGAGAGAGATCACAGGAGCACTTGGAAGGTCTGAGTAGGTGACAGTATGTGTGAAGACGATGTCTAAGCTGCAAGCTGCAGGAAGGACATGGAATTTGCTGGTATTCTTGGGACAGAATGACAAATACTAAAAATATATCAACTACACTTGAAAGATTTTTTATATTTTCCAGGTTCTTTTCATGGGAGATCTCTGCTAACTGACCTCTCAAAAATAAAGTTCTGACTAGTCTTATAATTACAACCAAGGATATATTTGAGTACACTCTGATTTATAAACAAATTGTCTTGTATGTGTGTTTTACTTTTTCTGTCTCTCTGTCCAATATGTAAACAGCTGTTCTATTTGTGTTCAACAGGTATATTAGACTACTTCATTATTGTCAATTTCATGGTTTATTACATGTATTCATGCTTTTGTTTTTTTTTTTTGTTGTTGTTGTTGTTGTTTTTTGCGGTACTGGGGATCGAACTCAGGACCCTGCGCTTGCTAGGCAAGCGCTTATTCCACTGAGCTATATCCCTAGCCCTATATTCATGGTTTTGAAGTGTATGATATTTTAAGATGTAAAACTGGGATTCTTTATAAAAGTAATAGACATTTTTCTTTCACATTCAGACATCTGTATCTCTTTCATGCTCCAGATACTCATATTAAGAGGTTCATATCAACCAACATGAGGTCATCATTTAAATGTTAACCTTTTAACAAAAACATATGTGATGTATATGCTATATATATGCCACTACATTTAGAGATTTACCCAAACAATGTTACGAATTTCTTAAATGACGTCCTGTTTAAGGACAAATTGGGTAAAAGCTCCTTATGTACTAGGTAAGAATGACACTAAAAGGGCTCTTCCACTGTGCACAGAAGTGTCACGATGCCTCTTATGTTACGATACTGTGTATGAGTTTTCACTTCCGGTCTTCTTTGTACAGCTGTATAACTGTTGTCTGTTCATATTCTACAGGGAGTCAACAACTGGAACATCCGTGTTTAATAGAGAGTAATAATTCTCTGGCTATTCTTTATATTTCAAGGTGCCTAAGACTCAGACAGTATGCCTAAGGAGAGTCACCAGGAAAAAGTATCTCCCAAGCTTTCAAAGAAAACAGCTTAGTCAAGCAGTGGCCATGATTCATCCAGACGCCTGACACTGACAGTAAAACTGAAAAAGTCCAATTTAGGCCCTCAATCCCCACAAAAAGATTTATTGGATGTGGCCTTCCATGTCTGTAATAACAAAGAACGATTATCTCACCAAAAGGAGCTAGATAAATGAAAATTACAAGCAAAACACCATCTAGAAAAAATACAACTTCAAGCTAAACTTCAAGGTCAGTTCCGCACAGCGGCACTCAGGATTCGGACACACATCATGAAAAAGGGGACCACCAAGACCAACAAGACCCAAGCCGCTCCAGGACCATGCTTCAAATGCGATCAGCACGGACACTGGGCAAGAACCTGCCCAAACCAGAAGCCTGCGCCGGGACCATGTCCCACCTGTAAACAAGGGGCCCACTGGAATATCGACTGCCCTGTCCGCCAGAGAGCAGGTAAGTCATCTAATTCCCAGCCTCACAGGAGCCAATGTGGATTGCTTTGCTCTCAGACTCATCGCTAACTGACCTGCTAGGATTAGCTGCTGGAGAGGACTGACGGGGCTCAGGGTCCATGGCCCCCACCAAGGTGACTCTCTCAGAACCCCGAGTCTCGCTAGATGTCTCAGGTAGAACACTCTCTTTCCTTATCGACATGGTGTCCACCTGTAGCATTATTCCTGAATTTGCTGGCCAATGTTCATGGTCACAGCTCTCAGTTGTGGGGGTTGACAGTTAAGCCATCTCAGCTTCCGCAGACAGGTCCCATTCCTTGCCGATTGAACACTTTTCTTCACACACAATTTTTGGTTATTCCCACCTGCCGGGTTGCTCTTCTGGTCAGGGGCCTATTACAAAAACTAAACTTCTACACGATCACTCTTCCCACTGTGCTCATAAACCAGTCCTAGCCCACTATCTCCAACTCCGCCACTCCTGATCTCCCCCTCCCGACAACTCTAATAGATCCCACCGTCTGGGACACCTCTAACCCAACCTGAGCTACCCATGGACTCCAGTCCTGATACTGCTCAAAGATTTCTCAACTTTCCCTTGTGTCTCACAGTATCCAATAGCCCCTAAACACCTGAGGGGATTCAAACCTCTTATCCATAAACTCCTTTCTAATGATTTTCTCAAAACAACTAACTCTCCTTACAAGACCCCATCCTACCTGCACTAAAGCCTGATGGCACATACAGACATCCAGTAGTCCCAAACCCTTATACTCTCCTCTCTCATATCCCGCCTCAACCTCTCACTTCTCAGTATTAGATTTAAAAAATGCTTTCTTTACTATTACTTTACATCCCCAATGCCGAGATCTTTCCATGGACAGATCCAGACACCTTTCAATACACTCAACTAACATAGACTGTGTTACCCCAGGGGTTCAGAGAGAGGCCCCACTTTTTTAGCCAAGCTCTGGCCAGTGACCCTGCAGCTATAAGCCTACAGCCCAACACGCTCATTCAGTACGTAGATGACCTTCTACTTCATTCTCCCTCCTATACCACATCAGGACAACACACAGCCACCTTACTAAATCTCCTCTGTGGTGGGGGATATAGGGTTTCCTCTTCCAAAGCCCAAATCCCTTCACCAAAGGTCAAATACCTGGGCCTCAGACACCCACTACATGCTCCATAACCTCTGGTCACAAAGTCCTCCTCCACGACTTGCAGACTCCAATTACAAAGCAGCAGGTGTTGCCCCTCCTAGGCTTAGCAAAATTTTTCTGCCTCTGAATCCCCGATTTTACTTCCTTAGCCTAACCACTACATCCAGCTTCTAAAGGATGTCCTTGAGAACCTCTAGACCCCACCATGCCCATTGAGACCCCCTTCACAAAGCTAAAAGAGGCCCTCCTTAGGGGTCCCGAGCTCACCCCTCCCAATCCCACTATACCCTTTACTCTGTACACCACAGCCAGACACAGTAAGGGACCCTCATTCCAGGCAGTAGCCTATCTCTGAAAACAGCTGAACACTACACTTAGAGGATGGCCTGCTTGCCTTTGGACATTGGCAGCGGCATCCATCCTGATACAAAAAGCCAAAAATTCACCCTAGGACAGACAGTCACAGTCTATTCACCACATCGACTAATTGACTTAATCTCTCACTTAATCTCTCACAAACCACTCCAGGTTCTAATGACTCTATCATGACTACAACAAGTCCATCTAATTCTAACACAAGATCTCAATTTCACAGTGTCACAATTTCAACCAGCAACACTCTCAATCCAGCCACCCTATTACCTACTCTTACGACACAGACAGAGGCAGGTCCCCTACATGAATACACAATTAACTTCTACCTCTACCCCTTACAAAACTCCGAGCTCTCCCTTGATCACC
>PVLD010017149.1:0-42784 GCA_004027595.1 Dinomys branickii
ACCCCACCGCTCCCCACTGGCAGCCGCCCACAGAGTGGAGAGGCAGGAGGCCACAGCCTCGAGGCAGGCATAGAGCTGGGTGTGGTAGGATGTGTACTGGCTGCTCTGGCTCCACCTTGCCTCCCGGTGCTGATTAGGAAGGTTGCTGCAGAGTGGGGACTCCTGGCTGTTGCAACCTCTCATCCTCACACTGGATTTGTGTGTCCCACAAAATTGACATCCTCTTCACTACCATGTAGGTGCTATGTAACATTAAAATAATGTGACACTTGATTTGTTTCAGAAGGTGGTTCATCATGGCTGACATGCAGAATCTGGTGGAAAGATTGGAGAGGGCGGTGGGCCGCCTGGAGGCAGCATCTCGGCCCTCTGGCACGGGCCGGGCGCACGGGGATGGAGTCAGTCATTCACAGGGTGAGCATCCCACAGCTGAGTCTGAAGCATTTGTGTCCTGTCTCAGCCCTCGTCTGTATATTATAGTTGGTTTTCTCCTTTGGAGCTGACTTCCTCAAACATTTAGTCTAAGCAGTCCTTCTATAAATTCTTATTGCTGTGAACAGATAAGGGAGGAAGTGACTTGTGCAGGGAGGCCTGTGGTTGAGTTATTTTAACACAAGAGCTTCCTGCTTGTGTGATATTTCTTGTTCTTTCTTTAGCAGAGTGACTCCAGTTGAAGTCAAATGACAAGTGGTACTAGAATTGCCTGTCTGCAAATGATGGCAAATCTGCCATTTTGCCCAAGGGTTGATTGAAATACAGAATATTACAACTAAAAGGAACCTTGGAGAATCATTTTCATTTTATAGTAGAGAAGATTAAGCTCCGAGAGGAAAAGGTTTACTATACACAGTTAATACTGGTGGTGTTAGAGTTAGAGCCTGGGTTTCCTAACTTCCATTCCTTTATTTTGTGTGCTGTATTATCTTGTCCTCCCATTTTCACATGGCAGTGCACATTAAAAAAAAAAATCCTAGTGAGGAGCAGTGGTGCACACTTATAATCCCTGCACTTTGGGAAGGTGAGGCAGGAGGATTGCAAGTTCAAGTCCTGCCTAGGCAACTTGGCAAGACCCTGTTTCAAGTTAAATAAAAAGGGCAGGGGGTGTAGCTCAAAAGTTCTGTCTGGGTTTGATCCCCAGTACTGCAATTTAAAAAGGGGGCGGGGGGAATACTGTTCTGAGTGACTGATTCTTCCTGATATGCCTTTCTTCACCAGGAACAGCTCCGTATGTGGAAGCATTTGACTCACTGCTTGCAGGTCCTGTGGCAGAGTATTTGAAGATCAGTAAAGAGATTGGGGGAGATGTACAGAAACATGTAAGGATGTTGTTCCTTTTTTCCTCTTTTAAAGGCCGACGTATGGCTTTCTGTGGATCCCACTCATTCTTGGTCTGAAAGCGCCTTTGGTAAGCAAGGTGTGGTAGTGCATACCTGTAATGGCTAGAACTCAGAAGACAGAGGTGTGTGGATCATTATGAGTTTAAGGCCAGCCTGAACTATACAGCAAGACTCTGTCTCAAGGAGCTTTGGGGTTTTTTTGGTAGGCCCTTGACTTTTCTATATATGTTGAAAAGCTCAGTCCAAGCACAGGAATGAGGCTTTATTTTTTTTTAAGCCCCTTGCTTTATTTATGTATTCTGTGTGCCTTTAGGAAAACTTCGTTGGTGCATCAGATACTATATACAGAGAGCTCTTACTATCTTTTTTTTTTTTTTTGCGGTACTGGGGATCGAACTCAGGACCCTGCGCTTGCTAGGCAAGCGCTTACTCCACTGAGCTATATCCCCAGCCCCCTCTTACTATCTTTGTGGTGAAGAATATACCACTAGTCCGATCCCAACATGTTATATAACAAAGCCTAGGGTGGCTTATTCAGAGGCGTCATTATCATGATTTGGCATTATAAAACTGTGCTTGATAGTTATTAGTTATGCTAAAATGGGTTATTTTCACACTTAGCCCAGTGCAAGAATATGAAGTAGGCCATTACAGGTCCCTCTTCACCCACCTCCTTTCATGTAGTACCTTCTACATAATCACCACTACTGTCCTCACACAGTCATGTGTGCATTCTACCTTTCTCTTTGGGACCCAGAACTTTCCTGTTAGTACACTGAATGATTCTTTGTGAAAGATAACCATGTTTAGGGTCTGCTTCACTTAAACTCTGAGCCTCTCCTGCGCTAGCCATTGGCTGGCTGATCTTAGCTCTAAGGAGTAGCATGGGACTTTGACAAGGTAATGGGGACTTGCATTTTTACTTTATACAGTTCTATAATATTTAATAAAATTTTTATACATGTATCACATTTATTTTTGAAAAATGCAAATGCAGATAAAAGATTATCTTCTTTCTTTGAATTTCTGTCTTTTAATAGTATTTGTAGCTTCATGGTTTTTAAACTCTTGACCTTGACCCTCAGTATGAAATATTTGTAACTAAGACAAAAGTTTCATAAAACAGTACTTCTTCTACTTATAGTGTACTCTTATTTTTTTGCTTTTTTTTTTTTTTTTTAAACTTTTAGGGGATGCCAGGTGTGGTGGCGCATGCCTGTAATCCCAGCACTAGGGAGGCTGAGGCAGAAAGATCGTTGTGAGTTCAAGACTGCCTGGGCTATAAAGTGAGCTCAAGACCAGCCTGAACTGCATAGCAAGACCTTGTCTCAAAATGAAAAAAAAAAAAATTATAAACTTTTAGGGGAGGGGCATTTGAGACATGATCTTGCTATCCAGCCCAAGGTGGCCTTGAGCTTGCTGTCTAGTACAGATTGGCTTTAAACTTCTAATCCTCTGGCTTCAGCCCCTGAGTGCTTTGATTGCAGGTGTGTACTACCACACCTGGCTTTTTTCTCACTTTTTATTGGAAGTAATGTAAAACTGGTACACTGCATTCATATCTTTATTTTATTCTCTTTTTTCTCAATAAAGTGCTAGTTATGGCTCACCAAATTTATTTAATTACGTACATGATCCAGTATTTGAGAAATAGCTTTAACCTAAATAAGTAAATACTTTGAGAATTTTAGACATAAATTTAGCCTTTTGCCTTTACTCATACCTCCAGTTTTTGAAGAAAGTGTTTTTGTGTGTGTGTGTGATACAAGGTAGGAAGGATCTTTCAGCGCATGTTGGAAACAGTGCATGTAGAAATTGCCAACCTGGGTTTACTTGAGGCTACCCCTGATTATCTTCATTTTCAACTCTGGCTACATAAGCTTGATTAGTTCCAACAGGAACAGTGGAATATATGATTGTAGTATCCGTCCCTGGAATCTAGAATACATGAGGAAAACAACATGAAGGGCCTGGGTACTACCAGAGTACATGGAGATGGAGGTTTCAGGTTATTCTTATCAGGACCTCTCCAGTTGTAATGTGTCATCGATAGCAGATTCTTCTCTCCCACAGGCAGAGATGGTCCACACAGGTCTGAAGTTGGAGCGAGCTCTCCTGGTTACAGCTTCTCGGTGCCAGCAGCCAGCCGGTGTAAGTTCACTACTAGTTGGGTTTAGTTTTCACTTGCTGTAAGTCAAGAGTCAAGCCTGCCGTAGTCTTAAAGTTAAAATTTTATGCTGTTAAGGTGGAAAAAATTGAATTAGAGAAAATTTAGATTTTTCTCAAAATAAGAGATTTGCCAGGTGTGGTGGTACAAACTCAAAATCCCAGCACTTGGGAGACTGGGGCAGGAGGATCGCTACAAGTTCAAGACCAGCCTGGGCTACATAATGAGACCCTTCCTCAAAAAAGAACAAAAAATCAAAAGATTTTAGCTTTGCTGCTTTTATATTTGACTTTAGTAGCATAGTAAGCAGCCTTTCTGCTAATATTGTATGGAAAACTCTCTCTCCTTGGCTTGCCAAAATAATGTAAAAATAATGCAAGATAATTTATATTGAAATTCAGTCTTTTAATCTGTCCTGAATGGTTAAAGTATTTTATCTAAATCTTTTCTCTAATCTCACATTTTCTACAACAAAACAAGCAGTGGAGACAGTTACATTTTCCTTGCTTTAGACCAAGGCTTGACAAACCTCAGCCTGAAGTCAGTTTTGTTTTTGTATTGGGAATTGATGTTTTTTTTTTTTTTTTGTATTGGGAATTGACTCAGGACCGTGCACTTGCCAGGCAGGTGCTTGTACCGCTGAGCTCTATGCCCGGCCCCCAGCAGGCCAAATAGGACCTGCCACCTATTTTTATAGATGAAGGGGATTTGGGGGTTTTTTGTTTGTTTGTGGCAGTTGTTGATACTGTCTGGTCCTGTAGGGAAAAGCTTTGCAGACTCCTAGACTGTTTTCATGCCAAGATCTAAAAATTGAGATGTGTAGGAAACTAAGCTTTGGAGGAAAGATAAACACAAGATTCATCTATTTTGCTGAGCTGCCTACTTGAAGGCCAGGTCCTATAATTACATTTGCTTCATCAGATCTTAGTTCAGCAGCTGTTATATGGCTAGCAGTGCATTAAGGGCTGTGATGATGACAGAAGAAAGCTAAGACAAAGCCCTTGGCTTTGCAGAATTAATGAGAAAGGAAAGCGTATTCACATGGTTCGTTAATAGTTTGTGCTTCTGTGTATTAAGGCACCAGAATTGGTTGACAATAAATGTAGGAAGCTGATGTGGCTGGAGTTGGGGGGATGCTATTGCTCATTAAGCATTTGGATAGATGGATAAAGACAAGACCATCATAAATACAAGTATAAACTAGTATCCTATTAGTGGGACGGAAAAGAGACAAGTGACTGAAGTGATAGGATTTTGTGGTATAACTGGAGTGTAGGTCCAGAGCGTGAAGAATCCAAAATCTCACCTGAAGAGTTGAAGCTTCATGCAGAGGTGAGAGGGTGAGCACTAATTTAGCTATATGAATCAGGGCAAGGTGAGTACAAATAATACTTCAGACCACAAAGAATTCTTGCCTCCAGGATCATAGCTGACCATCATATACAGCTTCTATGAAAAGTCTAACCTGAATCTTTTTTTGCCTCTCTTCCTAGAATAAGCTTTCTGATTTGTTGGCACCCATTTCAGAGCAGATCCAAGAAGTGATAACCTTTCGGGAGAAGAACCGAGGCAGCAAGTTGTTCAATCACCTGTCAGCTGTCAGTGAAAGCATCCAGGCCCTGGGTTGGGTGGCAATGGTGAGCAGCACAGCTTCCAGGGGAGAGGATGATTGATTGTCTGACAGAGGGATGGAGATGGGGTTGGACAGGCTAAGTCATGAACTGTCTTTCTCTCAGGCTCCCAAACCTGGCCCCTATGTGAAAGAAATGAATGATGCAGCCATGTTTTATACAAACAGAGTCCTCAAGGAGTACAAAGATGTGTAAGTATATCGTTTCCTAGCTAATTCTTGGAGTAGCTGTTTGGAGTTTTGGGCTTCTATGTTGGTTCTCTGATCTCAGGACTACTTTTTGGAAAGCCTGGTAGATACTGGCTCACCAGAAGCTGCACTTGCAAACAGGAAGTATTTCTGCTTCCACTTCTCCTTTTCCTCCTCTGGTTAGTAGAGGCCCTTTTAGTTTTCTAATCCTTACCCTTCTTGGGTAGAAGGTTTGAGGGGAAGTACTGTGAACTAATGCCGGTTTATACAAGATTTTGTTCCCGGTTGAGAGTTTCTCACTGAAGACATGGCAAAAAGTTCAGTAGAACCGACTAGAGAATTGCCCCAATGGTTCATATGTTCAGATAAATTGAAAGGAAGGCTGTCTAGCCACTGTAGGGATTAGGGGAATCACTGTATGTCTAACCACAAAGACATAACCAATTCTAATGGACTTCTCCACTGCTGATTTTGAGGTGGAGTAACTGCAGGGAGCAATCACTTAGTTGTGTAGCCATGGAGCCTCTTCCTTTCCATCAACACTGGTCAACCAACATTGGTTAAGTAACTCCTCTGTGCAAGAAATAAGCCTTTAGACAGGCATGATAGCACATGCCTGTAATGTAGGATTTGGGAGGTTGAAGCAGGAGAATTCCTGTGACTTTGAGGCCAGCCTGGGTTACATAGTAAGTTCAAGGCCAGCCTGTACTACATAGTGAGACCCTCCTTCAAAAAACTAAAAAGAAAAAAATAGGATATAAGCCTTCATCTGTTTGATACGGTACTTCTCTGATGCTTCTAGCAACCTGGAATTAAGCACCACAATATTTTGAAGTTATTCCATCATTTTAACTTGAAGAAACTAAGTCTCATGCTAGTTTACCTTAAATTATCTGGCTAATACATAGAGCACTTAAACCATAATGCACTGCATTTATATAATTTAATGTTGATTATTTCCTCCTAAAGGAAAGTTTTTATGATTTATTTAATGTTGATATATATAATAATTTAATGTTATTTCCTCCAAAAGTAAAGTTTTTAATTTTTACACATTTTGACATAAGGTACTGTTTCATAAGGCAGTTGGGTTTCTTGGAGTCCTTGATTTCTACAGTGATGTGTAAGGGCTGTCAGCTCTGTTGTGACTTCATGCACAAAATGCCTAAGAAAAAGCTTAAGCTAGGCAAGGTGGCACACACCTAAAAGCCCAGCACTCTGAGATGATTGCAAGTTCTATTCTAGCCTATGTGACATAACAACTGAGTGAAATCCTGTCTCAGAAAAAGACTAGGGGAGTCAGCTATGGTGGTGCATGTGTGTGATTTCAGTACTCAGGAAACTGAGGCACGAGGATTGCCACAAGTTCAAGGTCAGCCTGGGTTGCATAGTGAAGTCAAGACCAGCCTGGGTTGTATAGTGAGTTCAAGACCAGCCTAAACTATTTGGTGAGACCCTGTTTCAAAACAAGGGATGGGGGTTCTTTAGGAATATAGCTCAGTGCAAAGGCCCTGGGTTCACCAGTACCATTTAAACAAACAAAAAGAATAGCTTTAGAAGCATTGCTATAAGAGGTAAAAGGAAGTTTTATCCAATGACCCTGTCATGATGGAGGTTGGTCTAGTTAAGGTAATGGAGTAGGGTTTTTTATTTTAACCTCAATGATAAAAAAGCTGCCATTGAACAGAGCCTAAGAAATGCCTCAGGCAGGAGGATTTGGGTACATATAGTAGAGTATATATATAGTATATAGTAGGGTATATATAGTGTATATATAGTATATATATATGGTATATATAGTAGGGTATATATAGTAGAAAGGGTTCTAGTATCACTGTTGTAATGTAGCCTGACTCCCTGTAACACGTTCTTTAATTTTCTTAGGGATAAGAAGCATGTGGACTGGGTGAAAGCTTACCTGAGTATATGGATGGAACTGCAGGTTTACATCAAGGAGTTCCACACCACTGGCCTGGCCTGGAGCAAAACGGTTAGTGAGTGCTCCCTGCCTGCCTTCCTCTGCTTGTCTCTCCAGAATGGGTTCTGTAGGTTTCTTCGACTTCAGAACCACCAAGGCCTGAGGAGAAGTGCTAGATTTTTCCAGCTGGGGGTAGAAAGGAAAGGGAAAAAGAAGGGAGTAAGGAGGCAAGGGTCAGAGAAGCAGGAATATTGAATCCCATTCCATTTTAACAAACATGGATCAGGGACAGTGGTTGGCGCTGGAGGGGAGAGCAGATGAACAGCAGGTTTAGAGTCACAGTGAGGAAGGAAGGGCAGGCACAGCATAAAAAAGTAAAAGTAGAGATTGGTCATATCTGACTCTGCTAAGAGGAGATGATAGTTGGACATTTTTTTTAGGAGAAAAGGCTAGAAGGAAAGGAGGCTGAGCCTTCTGGACTCAAGTGTTTGACTAAGGGCATAATAATCGGATTTGCTTCGGTGTTTAGGTCAGGGATAGGTAGGGTAAGGGATCATGCTCAGTCCATGGAAGCGGTTGTGGTGCTGGAAAACCCGGTTGTGTGACTAGTAGAAAGCATTTGTGGAGCTCTCAGCAAGGTAATGGACTTCATGAAGTCAGAGGAGTTAGAAACCCCAAAAGAGATTGAATAGTCAATCTTGAATGGTAATGTCTTGCATTGAAATAGGGACAGGTGTGGCCGTACAGGTAGGGGAGCAGGCAGCACATGATGAAACTGGTTTTGAACTTGTTGAATCTGAGGTAGGACCCAACCAGGAATGGTATAGATCAGTGATGGCAAATGTCTTACAGCTTTCAGTGATATAAATAGCCTGCTACAGTGTGTGCGCCTTAGGTTCACCACCACTGGTATACAGGGTAAGAGAGAGGATGACTGTTGGCTGCACTTACTGTTCCAGGGGCCAGTGGCAAAAGAACTGAGCGGACTGCCGTCTGGACCCTCTGCTGGATCAGGTCCTCCTCCCCCACCACCAGGCCCACCTCCCCTGCCAGTTGCTACCAGTTCAGGCTCTGATGACTCTGCTTCCCGCTCAGCACTGTTTGCTCAGATCAATCAGGGGGAGAGCATTACACATGGTGAGTACTTTGGCACAAACAGTTGTTAAGACAAATTGTTTGGACTAGATTTCCTCAACCAGATACAACAGCTAGCATGTAACCAGAATCCTGGCTTGTATGTGGCAGGTTTCATTTCAGGTGTCACTGTACTTCAGGTTGCCAAGGGGGTAGTTGAGGTAGAAATTAAAAATGGGCACAGTTGGTGGAAGCCCTCTGTTCCATGGCAAAGGGACTTACTAGGTGGCATGTTACATAGAGTACCTTCTTATCACCCAAGCCTCTGTGCTGGTAGTTTCCCAAGAGCTGTCTCCATGCAGCCACGTGGTATCTCTGGGAAATCACTGTGAGGAGGCATATTAGTCATGGGAAATTTGCATAAGAATGATCTAATGTTATTATAGGCAACTTTAAGATGGAGATCTAAATTGTACAGCCCTTTTCTAGGAATCTGCTGTTTTCTCCAGTATTGGGGATTGAACCTGGGCCTCCACATTGAGCTATGTCACCAGTATTTTTTTTCTTTATTGAGATAGGGTCTTCATGAGTGACCAAAGTACCCAGGCTTGGCTGGAACTTGCTGCCCTCCTGTCTCAGCCTCCCAGAGTGCTGTGATTATAGGCACGCATCATTGGCCACCCCACACAAAGTTTTATAGTGTTACAGTAGCTTAAAAAATGGTGTATTAACCAAAATACCCCACAGTGAAGGAAATGGCTAGTTAACTATTGTATATTCTTTTGATGGGATATTGTGCAACTATGACATTTTTTTCTATGAAGAACTATAATGTTGAAGGAAAAAAAATCTAGTATATAAGTGGCATCCACTTCAGCAACAACAAGGCTAGCAGTAGATCCAGACAAATTAAGGAAGTTAGATCTCACTGTCCTCACCAGCAGCTATCAGCTCCTCCATAAATGGTCACATCCCTATGCCCACGCCACCCGCAGGAAAAAAATAAACTACAACCACGAGCAATCATGGAGCTAAAAAAAGTTCATCAGTATGCTTATAGTTGACACAGATTGGGCTATGTCCAAGTAACGTGTGGCTCAAGTCTGCTAAAGGAGATTATGGAATCTTCCTTTAGAAGAAATAAACAAGAAAGATATTTAGAAACTATAGGTTAATATGAGAAAATTTGCATTAAGAATTGGTTAGACCAAATTTATTGAGTACCTGTAGTTATTATGATTAGATAAAAATGAGTGGGAAAATTTATTAGAGTTTTTCAAATGCCAATACTGAGGTTGGGGAGGAGGACTAGCTGTGGGTGAGCTATTTTTTAACCAAATTTTCTTTACTATCGTAATTTTTTCTATGTTGCTCTAAAAACTGCATACATATTTTAAGAGTATATACTCTTACTTGGTACATGTCTTTATAGTTTTTTTTGTATGTGTGCATTTACTTATCCAGTGTCTTCTCCCTTCCCATATCCCAACACAGACATGTTCTTTTATTTTTTTAAAATTTAAATGATGTATCCAACCTGGGGGAGAAGAAAAATTATGAAAGTATTTCTTTAGAGTCGCTTGCAAGGGAACATGAAGTTTTTGCTTTGAATTTTCTGGTACAGATCATTTTTATGATAATCAGAATTGGTGATGCCTCAGCTTTGGTATGAAGGACAGGAACAAGTTAACTGTTGTTCTTATAGCCCTGAAGCATGTATCTGATGATATGAAGACTCACAAGAATCCTGCCCTGAAGGCTCAGAGTGGTCCAGTACGCAGCGGCCCCAAACCATTCTCTGCACCTAAACCCCAAACCAGTCCATCCCCCAAACCAGCCACAAAGAAGGAACCCGCTGTGCTTGAACTGGAGGGCAAGAAGTGGAGAGTGGTGAGTTAAAAATACCTGGACTGGAGGAAGGAGTGGGGACAAGGCATTGAAATAGCTCAGACAAATAAATGGAGGGTTCTGGCTTAAAGTGCAAGAAAAAATGTTGGGGAGAACCTGTAATTTTTGTTGGCTTGTACTTTGTGATAAGAATCTGGAGTTGTTTCTTTAAACAGGAAAACCAGGAGAACGTGTCTAACCTGGTGATTGATAACACAGAGCTGAAACAGGTGGCTTACTTATTCAAGTGTGTCAACACAACATTGCAAATCAAGGGCAAAATTAACTCCATTATAGTAGGTAAGCTTTTGTTGTCATCCTAGGCAGGTTCTGCTCAAAACCTTTAAAGTAACACTGTTGACCTGTTTTCTTTCTTCTCCTAGATAACTGTAAGAAACTTGGTCTGGTATTCGATGATGTGGTGGGCATTGTGGAGATAATCAATAGTAGAGATGTCAAAGTTCAGGTAACTTAATACGTTGGCTCCTTTTGGTCCCTGAGGGATTAATTGAAAGAGACAAAGCAGGCCCCACAGATGTTACTTTGGCAGGAATCTGATTCTATAGTCTGTAAGTTGAGCTGCTTTGGATGTGGCAGAGGAGGAGTTGGTTCTTTAAGGGAACTCTGTGTGATTACGTCCAGAGCTGTCCCCACCATTCAGTATCTGTTGTGCACCTGGGAGCTTTTCATATGTTGGTGAATCCTGTGAAACATGAAAGCTTTCCCTGTAACTGTCTTCTCCGCCAGCTGGGACTCAGTATTTTGGGTTTTTCTCTGCAGGTAATGGGTAAAGTGCCAACCATTTCCATTAACAAAACAGATGGCTGCCACGTTTACCTGAGCAAGAATTCCCTGGATTGTGAGATAGTCAGTGCCAAATCTTCTGAAATGAACATCCTCATCCCTACAGAAAGCGGTGATTTTGTAAGTTTCTTGCACTGGAAAAAGCTGTTTTGTGGATATTTGCTATTAAGTAGATAAACCTAATAATGCATGCAAAAAGCAAAAGTACTGTACACAGAAGCAAGGTAATCCCACATATTGCAGCTTCAGGGGAGAACAATTTCTGACTCTTACATTGAGCTCAGGCTAGCCAAAAAAAAGAAAGAATGAATGCCCCAGCCAGGTCTTGTACATGTCTGTAATTTTAGTCCTCAGGAGCCTGAGGCAAGATTATGAGTTTGGCCCAATAAGGGCTACATAGCAGGTTTGAGACCAGCCTGAGTGACCTAGCAAAACCTTGTCTCCAAAAACCAAACAATAAAAAGGAATGAAAGTCCTAGCACCCTGCAAAACTGACACTCCTCTGTGCATGGCCCCCATGAACAGTCTGCCAAGGTCACAGGTCAGACAGGCTATTTGAAATAAGCATTGAAAGAAATGTGTGAGTCAGTGCTCGAGCTTACTCTAGCCCAGATTTCAACCTATTTTTTCTTTATTTACAGAATGAGTTCCCAGTTCCTGAGCAGTTCAAGACCCTATGGAATGGGCAGAAGTTGGTCACCACAGTGACAGAAATTGCAGGATAAGCAAAGTGCCAGTGGGTCCTTCGCCCTTTCCCTTCACATCATGGGATAAATCTATTGAGATGGTTCTTTTCTAGATTTCCTCTACCTTTCTGCTCTTAAACTGCTTCTCTGCTCTGAGAAGCCCAGCTACCTGCCTTCACTGAAATATACCTCAGGCTGAGATTTGGGGTGGGATCGCAGGTCAGCTCATCTTCTGCAGGAAGGCGCCTCTTCACATCAGCGCAGTCACACCACCACTCCACCCTTAAGGAACTGTAGACCTGGACTTGTGCATTCTAGCTTTCAGCATTTGGGGGTTATTTGACCAACAGTCAGTCCTTTGGGAAGAGTACGACAGTCCCAGGAACTAACAGATTAGAATGTGCATACTCACCTTTTCCTAACAATGAGCATGGAGGTAGTAGAAGCTAGTGTGATTCCAGGGGGTGGTAACCAAACTAATTTTTCACGGTTCATAAGTGAGGCAAGGGTTATATTGGACTAAAGGTTAAGGCTTGGCTGCCTAGCATTCCAAGCAAATGTGTCTCCTATAAGCATTCCTTAATTCTGCATTCCATCCTGGGTCTGACTCACCTTGAGATTGCTGGTACTACCATAGCTGCAGCAGCAGTGCCCTCTTCCAGAGCAGTTCAAGGAGTCAGGGACCCTCTTTCTCTGGGATTCCTACACACCTTCCAACAGAGATGACTTTAAAAGAGAACATGCCATTCCAGGAGTCCAGCATTCCGCCTCCCTGCTAGGTGCCTGTCATCCGTCTACTGCCTCCTTTTGCCTGTCACATTGAACAACGGCTTCTGTTGAGGCATCTGACAGAGGGCTAAACCCATCACTACAGGCTGATTTTAGGTCTTGGTTTATGTAAGAATCTTGCTCAGCATTGCTAATGTTTCAGTTCTCCCCTGTAGGATACACCAAAATATGCAACCTTTTTTGGTGGGAAGAGAGATTGTCCTGTGACTCTGCCCATTTCCTGAGGCCTGTGGAAATAAACCTTTATGTACTTAAAAAGTTATACAGAAAATAGAATAAAGTTAATACCAAACTTGTTCAGTTATTTATTTTCTATACAACAATGTAAAAATACTGAAAAGTGACACCCAGGGTAAGAAACTACTCTTTATTTTAGACAATCTCATAAAATTATTTTCACACCCCTCCCCATGTTCTTGCCCTTAAATTTGTATCTTTTAACACTTCAGAGAGGGATAAAAGGGGGTAAACTCTAGTACTTCCATGAAAGTATAGCTTGATCATTTCCAAACTGGCACTCATAGAAGTCATCCAAAATTTGTTGATGGCATGCCTGTAATCCCAGCACTCCGGAGGCTGAGGCAGGAGGATCGTTTCAAGACCTGCGTGGGCTACAAAGTAAGCTCAAGGGCAGCCTGAACTGCATAGGGAGACCCTGTCTCAAAAAGATAGGAAAAAAAAACCCACTCAAAATGTGTTTATGGTCTTGAGGTGGGAGCTAAAATTTTCATGCTCAAGAAAGGTAGGAAGCAGTTCCGTTACTAACCATAAAGAATTCTCAGTCCTTAGTCTAATCCAAGAGGTGAAAAAGAAAGTAAGAAATAAACTTTTTTTTTCTTTGAGGTCCTTTGTATTGAACCCAGGGCCTTGTGTGTCCTAGGAAGGCACCCTTTTAACACTGAGCTACATCCCCAACCCTTTATATTTTGAGATAATATCTTGTTAAGTGGTAACACACACCTGTAATCCCAGCACTTTGAAGGTGGAGGCAAGAGGATCACTGGGAGTTTGGTAACAGCCTGGACTACATAGTTCAGGCCCACTTGGACCACAAAGCAAGACTCTGTCTCAAAAAAAGTTGCCCCAGCCGTACTCAACACAATCATCCTGCCTTAGCGTTTTTTGTTTTGTTTTTTCCCCTCTCACAGAACAGCATCAGTTTGGAGGCTGCTGTTAAGTATAGTTTTGGGGGACAGAAGTTAGCCTGGTCTCTACATTGTCCACCTATTTTTCTGCTAAAGCCAGCCACAGCATCCAGGCTGCTAGGTGCACGGTGAGGGTGGATTAATAAAGGAGCAGGAAGACCAGCTGCTTTATTTGCACCCCCGTCTGGTTCATCACCACCCTTCCCCCAATGTGCTAAGTTACGCAAGATGTATGCTTCTGTTTACTTTTGTAACAGCAACTAATTTATCACTACCTGAGAAGACAACGAGTTCTAGAGAAGCAAGATTGTGGGTTGGTGGACTATCTAGTAATTGCTAAGATACTATCAAAGGCAACATGACTCAAGAAAGCAGCCTTAAATTATGCAGAAACACCCAAGCAATACCTTTCTGAGCACTAGTTAAATCTCCCCCGATAATACTGAGATGGTACTTATGTAGCACATCATGCCTTGGTCTTGGTCTTCTATTTGCCTCAAAAGTGGCCAGATATTTCCCCCACTGCTTTAGTTTGTTCAGTCTCCCCTGGACCTGGACACAGTTCTGGCAGTGATGCATTGCAGACTCCCTTTCCTGAGACAGCTTGACTGCCTCACAAGGTTGTAAAACAATCTTTGTTATTAACTAATTAAACTTGAATTCAACACCATATGGTGATAGGAGGCAGCAAAGGATAAGATTCGGATCTTAGATCTTTCCAAGTAGGGCATATTAACGGTAACAGAAGAGAAGGATTAGCTGCAAGCTGATCTGAGCTCAGGATTGGCTAGGCAGGAAACTCAAGTGGCTTGGAAGAGTAGGGGGGCTCTCTGAGCTGTTAGAAACTGCGAGGGCTTCATTCAAGGAAGGGTATGATGTGGGCATAAAACCATTTGTTAGACAGCTGAAGATGGTCCCCTTCTGTAGCCAGGAACACTAGCTTTCCAGCTTCGTCCATTTCCTTTAGCCCCAGGCGATCCTACAGAAAGGCCATAACTGAGGTTTAATGAAAGGTTTTAGAGGAAAGTAATACAATGTTAGCTTGAGATAATAGTCTCAAAATGCACTTTCATCCATCAGTATTAAAATGGAAGTATACTGTTGAAAATGTCAAAAAAGATATCTCCTCTGGTTTCTAAGCATTGAAAATATACACACAGCTGAGATTGTTCTATACAGTCCTAGTCTTCATTGTTTTGTACCTGGCGGTGCTGGGGATCAAACTCAGAGCCTCACATGAGCTTCTGAGTATTTTCTTGGCCCCTCATTTCAGCTTTGTCCACAGACAGGTAACCCGTGGGTAAACATCGGAGTGGGATAAGCCAAAGTAGGACCAAGCTAAAGTCAGGAGAAAACTAGGTAACATTTTAAGGTAAGACATGGCCAATCCTTAGATAACAAACCTGGAACGATCCAAATACCCCAGCTGAAAGTGTCGCCCACAGCTGGGCACCACAGAAGCGCCTCTGGCTGGGGGAACGAACAGCAGCGGCAGGGCTGAAACAGCCCTTCGGCTGCGGCTGCCACCGGTGGGGTTTCACAATAAGAAGTTCTTGGCTGTAATTTCCTAAATTCTTATCAGAACCTAGCTGCTTTTTTTTTTTTTTTTTTTTTTTTTTTACCTCACCTAAGCTGGGACACCAAATGCAGCACAAAAATGTAAGAGGAGAAATGACCTCTGGAATTAGTGGAGGAAATCTAGTAGAAGTTGACTGGTCCAGTGATAGCCATGTGCATTTGTGAGACAGTCTATCTCCAATATAAATTCCTTCGGGCTTGGCAGGCCCATAACAAAGTGGTGAAATAGTGCCACTTCTTGAGAAATAGGACCTACTGCTAAAGAAAACTCAATTCCATTTACCTTCCAGCAGGAGAAATTATTCCCCTTGTCAATACCAAATTAACTGATCTATTTTTGATGCTAAGGATCGATACCAGCATGCTAACATATACTGTTACCACTGAGCTATACCCCTAGCTCACCAAGGTCAAATTTAAAAGCAGAATTCCTACATCTATGACTTGCTATAAAGGGGTATTCCTTTCTTCATGTTTTCTTTCATGTGGGCCTTGATAGATCGGTGGCAAACCGCAGCTGCAAACCAGCAGCAACTTGCAACCGTTTTTGTTTTTTTCTTTTTTGGGAGACTCTCACTGTGTAGTTCAGGCTGGCCTTGAACTCATGGCTATCCTGCCTCAACCTCCTGAGTGCTGGGACTACAGGCATTCACCACACACCTGGCCCCATCTTTTCTTTAAAAGGAAAACCTTAGAGATGATGTTTTCCTTGATTTTGCACGAAAGTCATAAGACACTGGTCTTTCCTTAAGATATGGTAAATTTCTTTAAATCAGAGCCTTGACCAATAGGCCTTGCTCACATAAGACATGAGCGAGGAGCTTGCAAGCCCCTAGAGCTCTGGGGCAGACAGCACAGGGCTCTTGAACCTGAGAACCCAGCACCATCAGGAACCAGGAGCCAAATGAGACAGCACCCTCCTCCCAAGGTGTAACTCTACCTCCCAGTTACCTCTGTATACAGAGTGGTCTTCTGTAGGGGAATAGTCTCCTTGCCTTGACCACTTCTGTAAAATCCAAACCACTGCAGAAGAGGAGGGAAAAAAAATTAGGTCAGACCAAAGACACCCAGTATACACTGCTGACCTCATTTGAAACTGACTTGTACCAAAGACTACCAATAAAGTGAACATCATACAGCTATGCATAGCAAGCAAGAATGGGAGATGAGTATGGTGGCACATGTCTGTAATCCCAGGACTTGGGAGACTGAGGCACAGGGATCACCGTGAGTTCAAGGCCAATCTGGACTACATAGTAAGACCTTGCCTCTGGGGAAAAAAAGGGGAGGGGGCATGTCTTTTATTTTAAAGGCAATGTCTTAACTCAACTTATTTCAAAGCCAATCATAGCTGGGTGTGGTGGTACATGCCTGTAAGCCCTGCACTCAAAGAGGCTGAGGCAAGAGGATCTCTATGAGTTCAAGGACAAAGCAGCCTGAATCACTTAGCAAGAGCCCCATCTCAAAAACCTCAAGAAACAAAAAAATAAAAGCCAATCCTGAAGTATAAGTTAAATCTTTGCCAAGAGCTGTGCATTTCTCCAAAACTGCTGCCTTTACTGTATACCAACTCTATGAGAATCCCAGCGCTGAACTCGAACTATTTGAGGGTGAATATATGCTTTTTCCCAAGAAGCTTCCAGCTTAGCAAGGTACAGAAACAATTCACTATTTATCATAGGGTCAGCAAACATTTTTTCTGTAAAGGGCAGATACAAAATATTTAGGCTGTAAGGGCCATATGGCTGCAACTACCACTGCAACACGAAAGCTGCTACAGACAACATATAAAAAGTGAGTAGGATGGTCAGGCAGGGCAGTGTGTGCCTGTAACCCCAGCACTCTGGGAGGCTGAGGCAGGAAGACTTTGAGTTCAAATATAGTCTGGGCAGTTTAGCAAGACTGTTGCAAAAAACTAAATAATGCTGGGAAAGTTGCTCAGTGCAGAGTCCTTGGGATTAATCCTTATTACTGCAAAAACAAAAACATCTGTCCTGAAGAAAAAGGTACATGATTGTGTCCCAATGAAACTTATGACAGTGGAAATTTGAGTTTCACGTACTTTTCACATAATAACATATTCTTTGCATTTTTTCCAACCATTTAAATATGGAAAAATGCTTCGTTCACAAGCTATCCAAAAGTGGCCAGCTGGAGCCGGCCTATAGCCCACAGGTTGCCAGCCCTGATGATCTGACAATGTGAGGAGCATTCTCCTAGAAGTTGGTAATCCTATTAAAAAGGGAGCAAATTCTGCTTGGAACAGGATGGCACCTAGAGGAAGTGACATCTATGTTTGACAGATAATTACCAATCTGTCAGCCACATGCAAGAGAAAGGACATGCCAAGCCTGAGACATGTCAAGTGCTACGATATGGCTAGATCAAAGAGTGTACGAAGTTGTAGTGAGGGGAGGAGAAGTTAGAAGGACCACAGGGAGATGAAGCCAAATCAAGGCAGACCTTTCTGCTAGTGATTCTGAACCTTTTCAGGTCATATAGATCTCTGAAATAGGATTAGGATTACAGGCCCTCCCCTCAGGGAATGTAATCCCATACTTTTACACATAAGTTTGGAATGGAACTGGGGGGCTACAACGCTGTGCCACTGATGGACCACAGAACCCGTCTACAAAGGCTGGTGCAGGAGACAGGTTTTTGTGCAGCAGGCAGTGATATGATGGTGCCAGTGACTCCTGCAGCTCCCTTTCATGCTATGGCCGAGGCAACATCTCACCTCAGAGTCTACAGGGTCCACAATGCTATCGTTGAGGAACTTCACCATCACAAACTTCTTCAGGGCCATCAGGTTTTTCTTGTAGGACTCATTGATGCTCTGGAAGGAAGGCCAGCACCACCTCATTGTCATTACCATCAGGTTCCAGCAGGGGGAGCTGACGCAGTGCTGTGGTCTCCGAGTCTGGGCATCACATTCCAGCATCCTCACCAAATAACACCTCATCAGCCTTCTGGGCCATCCTATGTGACTGACATGCCACCAAGTGTGGCAAAAGGTGCCGCCAGGCATCTGTCCAAACTCCACAGGTTATCTACCATGTAGGTTAAAGGCTTCTCACCAGGGGAAAATAAACTGCAAATTCTGGGTAGTTCTGTTATACTCTTCCATACTGTTTTCTGGCTTGATTTAATATTTTCCCCTTCAAATACTCTGTTCAATAAAATGTCAAAAGCCTCACTCAGATAATCCAAATACAAACTGAGCCATCCAGGTTACCATAACCTCCCCAAACCATGCCCATTTCTGCAACACAAGGAGTGTCCTCTGTAGCCTCTCTTCTAGTTAAGTCTCTCTCCTGAGAAAATCCATCCCAGTGGGCACACCAGGAAGGCTCCCCTCAGTAGGTAGCTAGCAGTCTGCAGACCTTGTCCCGCTGCTCCCACATCAGGAGAAAGAAAGACCTCAAGGAGGAGGCCAAAGGAACTCCAGCCTCCTTAAAACATGCTGAGTCTCATGAACACTGCCTCCCCCAAACTGAAATTTCTCATTCCTGGCTTCTGCCCTGGATAGTCTGCGTAAATGGTCACTGCTAACTGTTCTCAATGTCCCAGTAGAAAAATGAATGCCTACCTGTGGGAGCCTGGTTGATGACTTACCCTTTCCTGATTTATATCTGCCAGGAAAATGCTGTGATTGCGGTATGCATCCTCATTTATGGGATCATGCCAGTACTCTGCTTGCACCAGGCTGCAGGGAGAAAAGGGGATAGAAGTGACCACGGTGCCCACCAGTCTGAACATCTGGGGTGGCCCCAGTGCATGGCACCCTGAGGCCCCACCCTCTGATAGGCAGAAGGTGGTGTCTCCTTCAAGTGCACCCTCACACAGCTTGAGTGTATCCTGTATTCCCCTCCAATAAATGTCTTGTGTCTTTTACTGAAGCATCTGAAAAATCTTTTATTTTTTTATGCTGGAAGTCATGGAACCTGCAAACTTAATTTTAAAAGAGTGGGACAGTTGCTTTATTTCAGCCTTGGCAACCTCATAGACCCAACCTGGTGACATTTATCTTGGTAGCAATCTCAGCTTTGGTTTGGTAAGTCTGGTCAAAATGGATTTATTTAGTTATGTTCTTTCTTGGTCATTTTGCCCCAATCCCTTGGCCCTCTGAAACAGCTTATCTTTTCCTTGTTCTCCCCCTGTGCAGCTGTGAGGTATTGTAAATTTCTTCCCCAGTAGTCAGAGACTCCTAACCCCTAGAGAATGAGTGCTTATATATGAAAGCACTGAAGACAAGGGGCACTTGCTCCCTCTGACCAGAAATAGGATGGTGTGTTAGGAGGTGTGTGTGTGTGGGTCCGTTAGCTTAGCACCACACTCACCCCAGGTTAGATGGGGCCCTTAACAATCTTGCTCATCCAATGAGATACAAAATAAGGATGAAGCCCCCATCCAGGGTCTCAAGTGAAGTTTCACATGCACCCGGCATGGGAAACCCAACGCTGAGGCACAGTGCAGAGAACCAGCCTCCAGGTCCCCCTGGAGAAGCCATCTCCCAAAGTGCACACACGTGTGGGTACCTGCCCATATTTAGTTTGATGGAATTTCTGTAAACTACTCTTTTGATCTCTCTCACTCTCTAAAATAACATAGGGCATGAGCTCACTCCACCTGATACCACAGTTCCCCTTTTGGGTGGCTGGGGTCCTGGTCTTAGCCACGCAAGGACATGGACCATCAGGCAGATTCAAGCAGTCCAGCAGGTGTTCCCTGATGCTGTCCATGGGACCTGCTGAGGTCTATGAACTCAGACCAAAGAGGAGTCTGTTGGTTTGCTTTTTCCTCCTCTCCAAGAAAACAATAATCCCCTCCTTGCCCTCTCCTTCCCATTCTGGGACTAGTTACCAGGGAGCGGGACCAGCGCACGGGTGTGTGTGTGTGTGTGTGTGTGTGTGTGTGTGTGTGTGTTCTGTACTCGTTAAGCACAATCTCTACATTTTTCAGACTCCATGAACTCTTTGCATGTGTACTTAGATATAAAGATCTCTGAAGGAAATTTCTGAGTAAGACCTAGCTCTTGTGCACACCTTCTTTCTCGGCTCCCCTGACGTGTTGTTGTAATGGCCACGTTCCAGAAACAAGGACATTTGTTCTGGACATGACGGAGAAAAGTAGAGCTGCTCCCCTGAGCAGTCCTCACTCTGGGTTCCTGAGCGTGTTGTGTGTCGTTTCTCTAATACCTGCTCTTGAATGCGTCCTACATCTATCTCTAATAAATTCTTCTCGTGTCTCTCTTTGTTTTGTTTTTTTGGCACCAGGAATTGAACTCACAACATCATGCTTGCCAGGCAGGCACTGTGCTGCTGAGCTATAGCCCTGGCCCTCTCATGTCTCTTTAAACAAAAAATAAAAAGACGAAAGACTTCTCTCTATAAACAGTTCATGAGACACAAGAGGCCCTGGGTCTGATCCCCATACGGGGTGGGGTTGGGGGCAGGGAATAACACCAAACGCTGAAAAGTCAGGAGCGCTGAGCGCACGCACCTTTCAGAGGTGGCCAATCACCACTCAAGCAAACAAGGTAAGGAGGCCTGGTACACACAGGACGGCCAGGGGCTGGGGGCAGACCGGAGTGGCTGCTGGGGAGGAAGAGTTTCCTCAGGAGGAACATGGCGTAGAAGCAGTTTGTACTTGCACCGGCTCACAGACCACTGAAGGGCAGCTTTGGAGAGGCTCAGCGATGCTCCCTGAGCTACACAGCTGCAGTGAAGGTAAGCGAAGAGCCTCAACCAGAGTCTGCACACCTGGCAACGTGCGACACTGAAGCAGGGGAAAGGCCAGCTGCCCAGCCACAGGCCATGGCCACGGAGACGAGGGTTTGCCACCTGAGCCTGCTCTAAGCCACAGTGGCTTAGAGAGAACAATGTGGCTTCTACAGCACTTCCTATTTACCAGCCCTATTCTAAGTATTTTACCCATATAACCTATTTAATCCTACATGATTCCATGAGAGTCTATTACCATCGAAATGTCTGCAAATGAGGCAACGTCGCTCAACCTGATTAAGGAGCTAGCCAAGGTCATACTTCACAGAGACACAGCCAGACGCAGCCTAGCTCCAGCCCTTTATCACTACACTGCTATCTGTGGACGTAGAGAGAGCTGTCAGGTGTCCCACAGAACTGGGTTGGAATAAAAAATATTTTGCCTCTCCGAGCCTGTAAAAACTAAGATACACCAGCGATCGGTGGAGTTCACAGGGGAGTTGCTGCTCAAGGGCCCAAGGAGAGCACAAGTGCATAGCAAGACTTGCCAGGGTGACACTGAAACACTCTCAGGAATTCTAAGTGAAATCTCAGGATTTTCTTCTTTCTGGCAGTGCACTGGGGACTGAACTCAGGGCTGTGTACATGATAGGCAAATGCTCTACCACTGAGCTGTACACACCCCCAGACTTCCAGATGATTTGTAATGGAATGTGGTAATAATCTACTTCTAAAATTCAGATGAAACAAGGAAAGCCCAAGAAGTCCCAAAACTTGAAGACTTAGGTAAAAGTTAGTACAGTAAATAAAACAATGGAGCAGTGACAGACAAATAAATCAGTATTTTGGGGGGCAGGGGTTCCAGGAATTGAACTCAGAGCCGTGCGCTTGCCAGGCAGGTACTGCGCCACTGAGCTACATCCCTGGCTCAATTTTTAGATATTGTAAACAGGTAAACACTTGATGTTAAAAATGTTGGTGTTTATTCTACACACTCATTACATATTGAAAATTTAATATTTTACTGAAATTTTATTTCCTTGTTAAGTGTACATTAACATAATAAAACTAATAAAATTAGAAGTAATAATTCATCAGTAGAAATACTTTTATCACAGAATAACCCAGAAACAGACTTGAGCACGGAATATCCAAGTAGATAAAAAGCATATGAATGAAAAACAAAACTTTTTAAAAATTAGAAAAAAGAAGGGAAAGAAAAAAATTAAAAGGAAAATATGGCATAGGAAAATGGCTTTATGCATCTATCATAAAGGTTGAAAGTTGCCAGGCGTGGTGGCACATGTCTATAATCCCAGCACTTGGGAAGCTGAGGCAGAAAGATCACTATTATTAGTTCAAAGCCAGCCTGAACTACACAGTGAGACAAAACAACAATAATAATAAAAAGGGCAAATCTTAGGGTATCTCTTACCACAACTTAAAAAAATTAATAGTGTAATATACCAAAAACAATTATGTATTTTAAATGGCTGAACTATAAATATTTGAATTACATCTCAATAAAGCCATTAAAAAACAAACCTGGGGCTGGGAGTGTAGCTCAGAGGTAGAGCATGTGATTAGTGTGTGCAGTGCTCTGGGTTCCATCTCCAGAAGCACAAGAAAACAAAACAAAAAAATCTGCTGTATCCAAAAGCACCCTAAACAAAAACACACCACAGACAGGTAGGAGGCAAGTGCAACATACCTAACAAGGCAAGTCTTAATGCTGAATTTTGTGGGTTTTTTTTTGTCTTTTTGAGACAGGGTCTTGCTATGCAGTTCAGGCTGGCCTTGAGCTCACTTTGTAGCCCTGGTCTCAAATGTGCAACAATTCTCCTGCCTCAGCCTCTCAAGTGCTGGGATTACAGGTGTATACCACCATGCCTGGCTTAATGCCAAATTTTGTTTAAAGGAGCATTATGGGAGGTACATACTGCCCAAGCTTTTTAGATGTATTTCTACTGATGAATTATTACTTCTAATTTTATTAGTTTTATTATGTTAATGTACACTTAACAAGGAAATAAAATTTCAGTAAAATATTAAATTTTCAATATGTAATGAGTGTGTAGAATAAACACCAACACTTTCAACATCAAGTGTTTACCTGTTTACAAGATCTAACAAATTGAGCCAGGGATGTAACTCAGTGGCTCAGTGCCTGCCTGGCAGGTGCACGGCTCAGTTCAATTCCTGGAAACCCCCCTCCCCCCAAAAAAAGATCTAAAAAATAACAGCAGTGCGCTGGGTGTGGTGGTGCATGCCTGTTATTCCAGCACTTGGGAGGCAGAGGCAGGAGGATGATTGCGAGTTTGAGACCAGCCTGGGCTACAAAGTGAGCTCAAAGCCAGACTGAACTGCATAGCGAGTCCCTGTCTCAAAATGACAAAAACAAAACAAACCTCAAAACGACAAAAAATAATAGTAATAACAGCAGAAATAAATTCCTTATGTGAACTACAATGAAAATGCGAACAAAACAAACAAAACTCTACCACAGAAATAACTTTTGCTTCAATTATCACACCTTTAAGGCAGTCTTCACAAGACGACAGCATATTTACTGCGTACACAAGTCTCACACTGACAGCACGTGTGCTTAGCTTTTTTTCCTGTTTGGCAGGCCATACTTTTCACCTCTCTTATCTTCCTATTTTGCCAGGACCTTCCCATTATATCATATGATGTGCACTTAGCAGGAAAATGAAATATCAATAATAAAATATCAAATGTACACTATAATAAACATCAACATTTTCTGTATCAACAGTTTGCTTACTAAATCTAAAAAACAGTAACACAATTCACAGCAATCCTCTTGCCTCAGCTTCCTGAGTGCTGGGATTACAGATGTGTGGCACTATACTGGCTCAAATGCATTTTGGGGGGTGGGGAAGGACAGGGTCTTGGTATTGTAGTTCAGGCTGGCCTTTAGCTCGCTATATAGCCCAGGCTGACCTCAAACTCAAGGTGATCTTCCTGCCTCTGCCTCTTGAGTGCTGAGATTACATGTGTGTGCCACCATACCCCGCTCAAATGCATTTTTAAAAGGAAAAACCATGCTATAAAATTGCATCTGTGCACAGCTGCTGAGAACTCTGAATGAACTTCCCATGGAAACTGTGTGCTAAGTGCTGAGTATTAACCCAGCTCAAGTCTAATCAGGTAGAAGGTTGAGAAATAGATTTCAAATCATTCCTCTTCTCTCCACCTCCCTGTTTCTACCCTATTGCCCAAAGAAGGGCCGCCTCTCACCTGGACCACTGCAAAGACATCAATCAGGCCATGCCATCTTTTTGCTGAAGCCTCCCAATAGCAGTCCGTGCTGTATTTTGAACACACCACTCCCAGTAGTAACAAAAATCTACCTACTTCATATGAACTGGGCACTACACTAAATGCTTTACATCCAATTTATTTCATCCTCATATCAGGCCCACAGTGAGTATATTAATTACTAAGGTGGAAGAAAATTAGACTTAAAGATGCCCAGGGCCACACTGCTAGATGGTGGTAGAAATGAGGCTCTCAAAAAGAACCCTAGAAGGAGGGTACAGAGGTCATTTTGCCATTTTTTTTGCATGCCTGAAAATGTAGAAGCTTTATTTTCCCCAAACTTGATGGTTTCTTGGGGCTCCATATACACAACTGTAGGTTGCAAATGATCTCCCCTCAGATTATAAGGGTCTGTACCTTCCTTTGTAGCTAGTTTATACAGGTTTACTACAGACGTATTTTAAAAAATATTTTTACTAGAGATTGTGTGACTCCACGGAAGTGGAACCTGAAGATTTGGAGGGCCAAATGTATTTTTTTTTGGAGGTTTTTTCTGCAATTGCCATCTGTTTTTTTCCAAGTTCTTTTTTACTTGTTGCTCATTTTAGTCTGTCTCTCATGCTGGGGTCTGTGACTCAACATTCACATTTAAACCAGGCGCAAGGCTGACTGGAGGCTCCTCATGACATGGTGGCACTTAGGGCAGAGCTTACATACTGTTGGCTTCAATATACAGTAATCAAGAGGGGTCTGGACTGGAGGATTCCAAAGCCTCATCTCAAAGTCTTTTCTCCTGGTAGTCTTTCCACACAGCAGCCCAGTGAACTCAGCCGAGCGGGCGATAACCCTGGCTGCTGTCACTCTGGAGGCCGAGCAGGAGTTCGGGGATGAGTTTTCAGGGTGGTCACTCACTATACTTCCTTGTTTTCACTCAGCCTGGGGCTCCTCTAAATAAACTGCTCTGGAAAATTGGTTTTGCTTCTTCTCCTGTCAGGTGGAGGAAAAGTAATCCTTTGTATACACACATAGGTAGCTGGGGAGTCTAATCCAAGTCCTGCTCTCAGTTCCACTGTCTCTGCTTCCAAAGCTTTTTTTCCTTTTTCAGACAGGGTCTCACTATGCAGTTCAGGCTGGCCTTGAGCTCACTTTGCAGCCCAGGCTGGTCTCAAACAACGATCCTCCTGCCTCAGCCTCCTGAGTGCTAGGATTACAGGAGTGTACCACCACGCCCGCCTCCAAAGTGTCTTTAAGAGCCATAATTCTTGAGCCTTCCCAGAGCTGGAGAAGATGAATCTGCTTCCTTTCCTTCTTGCAGTGCTGCCCTCTATGGACAGGAAGGCTTCAAGTTCCTCTGTTTTGCTAAAACAATTTTCATACTTTCTTTTATTTTCTCTTTCAAAAACATTATTGACATTTTTTAATCTCTTAACTCCTCTCTTTCCTTTAACCTGGTAGGTTTATACCTTTTTAATTCTTTTTCTACTACTTTATTAAAGTTTAAGAAAGAAGTGAACTTAGACACAGCCATCTACTACTTTCAGTTAGCATTCTGCTGTCTCTTCTCACCCTTATGGGCTGTTTATTTATCGTCACTAACATAATCTGGTTACCAAGGGTTGTGCTTTAGTTCACAAAACAAAGAAATCCAAAGAAAGAGAAGGGTGGGTTTTCCAGGGCACATGGGCAAGAATTAGAATAGAAGTGCAGAGCACTTTTAGGGCCAGGGATATAGCTCAGTGGAGTAAGCGCCTGCCTGGCAAGTGCAAGGTCCTGAGTTCGATCCCCAGTATTGGAAAAAAAACAAACAAACTAGAGCACTTTTAGGTTTCAGTAATTTTAAGATTGAGCAGATAATGCAGATGTAACTAGAAAAATGTTATTTGAATATCACCAGTGGTTACTCCTAGAATCACCGTTAGCGTGAACCTGAGCGTGGTGTTTTCACACGGGTCTGTGTCCTGGCAGCTAACATACATACCGTTCTTGAACAACTTTGGAGTAAGCTGCAGCACGCAGGGTTTTTCGGATGAAGTCACAGATGTGCGAGCTCTCTCCTGGGCATCGAGGGAACCCAAAAACACCTATGGTGGGAAAGGATACACGCTCACCATCAATAATCAGCCAGTGAATACCTGTGGGGTTAAAGGCACTGGGACACAAAAAAATGGGCACGATCAAGACCCTAATCTCCTTCAGCTCTTCCCCAAGCTCCAAAATCTAACAATGTAACCCACTTCCTTCTGGTGCTCCCAGTCTGTGGCTGGGGGTGCTGCCCCTGCCCTCTCTGGACTGTGCTGATTCTGCACGGCAGCGTGTGGCTGGCTGCACTTCCTCTCATAGGCCTTGGATTATAGTCCTAGTCCCAGCAGTCCCTACGCCTTCCCTTCCCTTCCTTCACCCCAGTAATAGTTACATCCTCATCATCCTCAGCTAGTTCCAGGAATACTTGTGGGAGACCAGATCAGAAGATGAAAGCCTACCTGGCCTCCTCTGTGAGCACTAAGGAGAAAGGTGGTGTGGGTGTGTGCTGATGTGCTTGGCAAAGGAAAAACAGCTAAGATCCTGTTGTTCACCTGGACATGTACCATGGATGGTGGGAGGCAGATGAATCCTGTTTTACTAATTGCTTGTACCTGTCTCTGAGTGAATAAAGGGAGATGCACCAGGCACTTGTGACTCTTTCTTGAAGGGAGACAAGTGCTCCTGGCCTCCTGCATTTTAACCTAATTCTGTGTCTCTTTGCTTTCCATCTTCATTGCCCCTTTGTCAGGTACAAGCTCATAGGCTGGTTCTTACAAACATTAAGTCATCTCTGGGTATCTAAGAGGGACTGGTTCCAGAAGTCCCAAAGGACACCAAAATCCATGGGGATACAAGTCCCTTGTATAAAATGGTGTAGTAGAAGGCATGGTGGCGTATACCTATAATCCCAGCAATTAGTAGGGTAGGCTGAGGTAGGAGCTGGAAGCCAGCCTGAGCTACATAATGAGTTCAAGATCTCAAAAAAAAGAAAAACAGGCTGGGGATATAGCTCAGTGGCACAGCACCTGCCTGGCAAGTATGAGATCCTGAGTTCAATTCCCAGTTTAAAAAAAAAAAAAACCCTCAAAAAAAGGAAAAGAAAACTATTACAACCACTAGTCTGTCTCTTGACAGATGTTTGTTGAATAAATGATAAACTGTTTTTAGCAACCCATGTTTGCATAATACTTCTACTTTTATAAAGTATTTTCCTATTACTTCAATTCACTCTCTGAAAAATTTCCGTAAGATGGGCAGGGCCTATTTCAGTTTCCCCATTTGGGAAAGGGATCTAAGATATACTGCCTTTCCCGTGAGTGACAGTGAACTGGGTGAACCCAAATTTCCTGATAATCCAGAGAATTCTGCTCCCACACTATACCTGCTAACAGTTAAAACCATGATGAGAGACAAAATTCTATCCCAAGGTCATACCCTTTCCCCCAAAGTATGTGATTCTGTCTAAACAGAAAACCTGGTACTGTTCAAAGGGTTTAGTCTCTACTGTTAAATTTACAGACAAAAAAATTTTACATGCAATTTTTTTGCCTACGCCTAAATTCAGCAGCACAGCACCAGTGTCAAAAACAAAGAAAGCCATTAAAGTCCTCTCCTGTCACTTGCCATGCAGCTTCAACCACTACTCCTCCATGAGCTCTTTCAACTAGCAATGATCGCGCCTCTGCTGACCCTCATTGGCTGAGGTGCTGCCACCGCACAAAGCCGACCTCCTTGAAATCCTGCTCATTAAACTGACGAGGAGACCATGACTTACAGACTCCCCTGTTGTTGGCCTCTAGGAGGCTGCTTCTCTCCTGTGTCCCCATCAGTGCTGGCTTTTAAAGAATGGTTGACCTAGAAGCAAACAGAGCTCTACACTTACTGTTAAAAGCCAAAGTGGCCACGTATGTGGCCAGGCGTGGGGGTGCATGCTATTATCCCTGCACTCAGGAGGCTGAGGCTGGAGGACCACTGCGAGTTTGAGGCCAGCCTGGGCTACACAGCGAACTCAAGGCCAGCCTGCCCTACGTAGCAAGACCCTGTCTCAAACACACAAACGAACAAAACAACGTGGCCATGAGGGTTGGCACAGAGAAGAGGAAGTACAGGGGTTAAAGTTACCTTGGTGCTGTGCCCCAAATGTGATCAGACTGATCATGGGAGGTGATGGGCATCTCTGAATCACTGCTCTCCTGGAGAAATAAAATGAGTTTATCATCTGACGGTCATATCTAAATGTGTCATCCAAAATCAGCTCCACAGATTAAACTACACAATATACTGCAGTTCCCCAAAGCCACAGAGGAAGTTCTGGGATTTTCCTATGATATGGTCAAATCCAAACTTTATTTTTTCATAGAAAATAAATTAAGCTCCATAAAACTTCTTACACAGGGACTTTTAGAATCATTTCCTTTTCAAAACAGGGGAGGATCCCAAGAGTTTGGAGTAGTGGCCAGGCACAGCGGCACATGCTTGTAATTACAGCTACTTGGGAGGCTGAGAAAGGAGGACCTCGAATTTCAGGCTGGCCTAGGTGACTCAGATGAGGGGTGCCCCGCTCAGTGGTAGAACACCTGCCTAGTATGCATCAGACCCTATGTTCAAGGTCCAGTACCGCCAAAACACAAGACAGGGCAGTGGATTAATTCTGGTACTTACAGAAATTGGCCTCCCTGGGAGAATCCCATAGCATTGTAGCCTTGCTGCAATTTAGGATCATCGGCAAGAATCTGACACACTGTCCTTACTTGGGAATTGACATTCAAGAAGAAGCTGTTTTCCATGTCCTAAAAAAGGAGCCACAGAGAAGTGAAAGACAGGACTGAAAGCAACCACCGGCGCCTCCCCGAGGAGTGAGCTCACACAGGCTGACACCCTCATGCACGAAAAGGAAGAGAAGGTACCAACAACTCATTTGCTGCTAGAAGTGCAAGCTAAAGCATCCTGATAGTAACATTCTAGGGGACCAGCAAGCGAGCCTCCCAGTGAGCAGAGCTGCCGAGGGCTTACCTCTCTGATGTTCTTCCCGATCTCTAAAGACAAAACGTAAATTCCAGGTATTTTCTCTTCAACCATTTTTTTAATAGCACCCATGCTCAAGGGATTACAACAGCTGTCTCCTAGCCAACAAGAACAATGAAGGAAACTTGTTAATCAAAATAACATTACTCTTTAATGTATGTCAAAGGGCATTATCAATAATGTGAAAAGATAACGTATAGATAGGAGAAGATATCTGCAAAACATGCATCTGAGTTTAACATCCAGAATACGTAGAGCATCCTATGCCGGTATGGTAGCCTGCACCTATACTCCCAGCACTCAGGAGACTGAAGCAGGGGGATCACAAAAGTTGAAGGCCAGCTGAGGCTACCTAGTAAGTTCAAGGCCAAGCTAAACTATATTGTGGGCCAGGAATATAGCTTGGTTGCATAAACGCCTGCCTGGTAAGCACAAAGTCCTGAGTTTGACTCCTGATACCAAAATAAAACAAAACAACACATAAGATACATGTCCTCTGAGCACAGCATAAACTATACTGTGAGACCCTGGCTCAAAAAACAAAAACAAAAAACCTTGAAAACATTATGTCAAGTGCAATAGGCCCCAAACAAAAGGTCACTGTTATGTGGTATCTTTCATAAGACACAGAAAAGACAACATCATAGAGACAAAAAGCAGGCTACAAGTTATCAGGAAGCAGTAGCAGGTCGAATGAAATAATGTGTACAGATGCTTTTTCTGGGGTGTTGAGAAATTTTGAAATGAGCAGGAAGTGGTGGTTGCACAAAACTGAACATACTCAATGCTCAGTAAACTCAGGTGCACCCCAGAATGAATTCAACCTGAACTTTAGAGAAAGATAAAAACACTTTTTGCTTAGCTCCTGTTTATCGAGCAGTAACAAACTTGAAAAGCTCCTAAGAAGCCGGGCCTGGTAGCATAAATCTGTAATCCCAGCACCCTGGGCGCTGAGAAAGCAGGATCACAAAGCCCCGCCTAGGCAATTTAGCAAATCAGTGACATCCTGGCTCAAAATAAAAAGGGCTTTGGATCACTCTGAAATCCCTAGGTTCAAGCCCTAGTACTACCAAAAAAAAAAGCCTGGAAGTTATAATTGGGGCATCAATTTTTAGGGGCCAAATATAAAATGAAAAAGCATGGTTGCACACTCCCCTTCTTTACTGTAATGGGCATTTTCTGAAAAAGGCTCCAGAAATTTTCTTTGGAGCCAGAACTAAGGAAACAAAATGTAGGTTTGTCTAAGTGCTGCTCCAGAACTACACAACTGAGGAACAGTTCCCTCTTTACTCTGCATTCCAGATGCCTCCTGACTCATACTAGGCTCAGAGTTGTTCCTTTTCCTGTCAAGAAATCAAAACCAAGAACCAGGAACAAACTGGCCACTGAGTGGGGAAATGGGCTGGGGTCATTTCTCTCTTTCTTTTTTGGATTTTTGAGACAGGATTTCACTGTGCAACCCAGGCTGGCAGCAATCCTCCTGCCTCAGCCTCCCAAGTGCTGGGATTACAGGTGTGTGCCACACACCTGGCGTTTTCCCCCTCCACATTTTGTATTTAATTGTCCCATTTTCATTCTGAGAGGAAGCCTCAGAACCAGCTTAATAAGGGAAAAGCTAAGGCCTAAAGAATCTTTACTTCTCTCCTGAGGACGCCTCTACACTCAGCGGTGACTGCTTGCTGCTTGCTGCCTCTCCTGTGCACGGACTCTGAGCATGCGGAGAGCACAGAGGATCCATCTAGCATCCTCTCAACCTCACCCCCAGCCTGTAACAGTCTTGAAAGAGTTGTCTGTTTGCTGGCTCTCACTCCCCTCTGGATGTTTTTCTGTAACCCATTTCAGTATAGCTCTCATTTATTTTTGCTGTTTTGGTTTTCTTGAGACAGGGTCTCCCTGTGTGGGGCACTGAACTCAGCATGTAACCCAGGCTGGCCTCAAATCTGCAGTGATCCTCCTGCCTCAGCCACATGAATCACTACCCTGGCTTCAAAAATAAAAGGGGGCAGCTCTCATTCTCTTTTTTGGAGATAAAGCCTCGCTATGTAGTTCAGGCTGGTGTCAAGTCACTCGACCCTCTTGCCTCTGCCTCCCAAAGTGCTGGAAGTACAGGCGTGCGCCACCACACCGAGCTCAGCTCAGAGTCTCATCACTTTTCCAAAACTGCTTTTGTCAAGATGTTTAAGGATCTTCCTATGACGAAATACAGTAATCAGTTCTCAGCCCTGATCTCACATGATTGAGCAGCAACATCCTCTTCTCCTTTGATATACTGGGTATCAAGCCCAGGGTGCTGCACATGACAGGCAAGTGTTCTACCACTGAGCTACATTCCCACTCCTGTCCCCCTTTATTTTTGAAGCCAGTGTAGTGATTCATGTGGCTGAGGCAGGAGGATCACTGCAAATCTGAGGCCAGCCTGGGCTACATGCTGAGTTCAGTGCACTATACAGTGAGACCCTGTCTCAAGAAAACCAAAACAACAAAAATAAATTTAATTTTCAGACAGGTTCTTTCCAGGTTGCCCAGGCTGGCTTGGAACTTATGGTTCTACTGCCAATGCCTCCAAAGTAGCTGAGATTACAGGTATACACGACCAAGCCCACTTCTCTTTCCTTTAAAACCTTTTTTTTTTTCTTTATTTGGCTTCCCTGACAGTGCATTCTCCTGATTTCCCTTCACCCCTCAGGGTGTCCTGTCACTGCCTCTTTTGCTAATTCCTCTCAATCTCCTCTGCCTCCAAATGCTGAAAGGCCTCAGAACTCAGTACCCTGCCAATGTTCACTCCCCAAGAGATCCTGCCATTAAAGCCTAGCCAGTTGCCCAAGGCTCCTAAACTTAAATCTTCAACCTGTACACGCAGATGCCTCCATGATATCACTCAGGTGTAACGAAGATCTCAAGTCCAGTAAGCCCAAAAGCAGACTCTCCATCACCCTCCACCCCAAATTGGCCCACCCTAAGGCTCCCCAGGCTTGGTAAAATGACAGCTTCATCCTTTCCGTTCTCAGCGAGGCATGGTGGTGCACACTTGTAATCTCAGCACTCGGGAGGCTGAGGCAGGAGGATCGTTGCAAGTTTGAGACCAGCCTGGGCTACACAGTGAGCTCAAGGCCTGCCTGAACTGCATAGTGAAACTCTGCCTCAAAAAGACAAAAAAAAAAAAAAGTAAACCATCCTTCTAGTTCTCCAGGCCCAAACCTGTTAGTCGTCTCTGGCTTCTTTCTTTCATGCCACTTATAAATTTCACAGGTTCCAGTTTCAAAATATATCCAAACTCTGACCACTTCCCTACACCTTTTCTGCTCCTACACAGCTCCAAACCATTATTATCTGCTGTTTGTTACTGCCATAACTACCTAATCTGTCCTCCTGCAAATGTTCCCGGCCCTCCTACAGTCCATTCTGAATAGAACACTGAGGGATCATTTTAAAACATAAGTCAATCATGTCATTCATTTGCCCAAAAAGTTCCTATCTCACTCTAGCCGGTCTCTTTTAGTGGGCTCCATAGCTACACTTAACCCTCTCGTTTAAACCTCTATTGTCTTCCCCTTGCTAAGTTCCAACTCCTGATCTGAACGCTGTTCTTTAAACTTACAGGATATATTTGTGCCTCAGGGCCTTTGAACTTGCTGTTCTTTCTACTACATATCTAAATGACATCTTCTCTACTCACTTTGGAGTTTTTGCTCCGATGTCACTTTCTCAGCTAACGCTTTCGTGACTTTCTGCTATACAAGTACAAGCACGTTCTGTCTCCTTTCCCCTGCCCCCGGTTTCTCACCATTGCAATTATCACCATTTGACATGTGCGTTTGACTTATTTCTTTAGTCTGTCTCTCATACTGGAAAGTAAGCTGTAAGTGGGTTAAGAATTTAGACTGTTTCGTTCACACTGCTGTATCCTCAAGCCTGGTAGGTGCTCGCTTCTCGGTAAAGATATAAATGCAATGCAGGTGGCTAACAAATCTCTGGTCGCGGTGTGAACGAGGAAAGGGTCGGATGCGCGCGCCGCAGGCACACGCCTGCCTGACTCCCCGCGAAACCCCGAAGTCGTGCCCAGCTCTCTGCCACAGGCCAGCTCTTTCGCTTTCTCCCAGAGCCTAACCTCGGGCCGGTCGCGTGCTGTGGAAGCACTGCGCTCGCCCTCCACAAGCTCATTTTGCAGTCGCGAACCTAGGCTGGGAGAAAGTCGCCAAACCCTTTGCTTCTGTCCTCACGCACTCACCCATCCCATGCCAGATGACCAGCGGCAGCGGCGCGGGCGGGTCGAGATTCCCCAGCGCCCGAGCTTGGCAGGACCAGGGCAGGAGGGCTGCAGCCAAGAGCCACAAGGAGCCGGGCGACGCCATCTTGACTCAGTCACGTGAGCCGGGCTGCGCGCCGCGGGAGCCTCACTCGCCCGGCGGGCGGGGCGGCCGCGCAGGGCTGCTGCTCCGCTGCTGCGCCGAGCATGCACCTGCAGCCTTGAGGCGCCGGCGCTAGCCAGGCGGTGCTGCCGGGGCTCCTGCGCTGCCAGGGTGACTCGAAACGATTGCTTGGGTTTGTTCAGTACCTACTGCGCACCGGCCACTAGTCTACGTGATTTACCTCCTGGTACTGATGTACTCCTCATAACAAGGCTGGTTCGCACCATGTCACAGGTAAGGAGCCACTGAGGCACTGAGACAGTGCCACGGTTGCAGAACCTGGGGAGTCCAAAGTCGTCGCTCTTCACCCCTGCACTGAGCTGCCTTTGGAAGCTATGAAAGGAAGGAAGAGAGGAAGAAAGAACTCTGCCCCGTGTTAGAAATGAAAGGGGGGACATGCTTTCCAGCCAGGCTAGTTAGGGCTGGGGTGATATTTGTTCTGGATGTTGAAGGAAAGATGGGATTTTAACAAAGATGAAATTCCTGAGAAGGACCAACCGGTGAGAACATCTGTTGGCTGCGGAAGAGGGATGGGGAAATAAATCCATGCCCTCTTCCTGGTTTGAGATCGGAGCTGGGTTATTGCAACATGCGCTCATCGACCCCTCATCCATTTCCTGCGTCACGTCTTTCATCCGTGTTATGCTCTTTCATTGTCCCACTTTCATCATCTCAATTCTCTGGTCTTTTTTTTCCTTCAGAAAAACATCAAAAATAGTTTAAGGAACATGTTTAGTATATTAAGGAGAAAAAAGTAAATCAGGGTGTATCCACTACACAGTGGAATGTTAGGCTGGCTTTTTTTGTTCATAAAGGGTGAGGTAAACATACATATGCACATGAAAAAACTGCCCACAATATATTGTAAAGGAAAAACTTTAAAATACACATTCACATGAATGAAGCCCTTGAAGCAGATTCTGTCAGGACTAGTACTTAGATGGTAGTTGAAAAGTCAAAGTGCAGATATAAACTGTTATACGATATTGTTTTAAGAAAATAAGCTTATTGTGCATATAAGCATTTTCTTTCTTTCTTTTTTTCTTTTTCGTGTTTTTGAGACAGGGTCTCACTACGCATTTCAGGCTGGCCTTGAGCTCACTTTGTAGCCCAGGTTGGTCTTGAAATTTCTATGATCCTCCTGTCTCAGCCTCCTGAATGCTGGGATTACAGGTGTGCACCACCGTGCCTGGCCTAGCATTTTCTTTTTATGTCTTCATTTTAGGAAGACATAAAATGTCTTACACCAATCTTTTGAGGCAGCAAAAGATTCTTCTATGATCATGGTGCCTTCATTGAAGCATTTCTTGAAATAATCTGTGTCTTGCCTTTAGTGAATCTCTTGCGATTTCTTTAAAAATTTCTTTGAAGTTGAGCAACACCTGAATTCAATTCTCCAAATGGTCATAGTGTTTCCACTCACATATTTCACACTTAGACCCAATGTAACAATTGTTTAAGCAACTTGCCTTTTAGCTTTTCCAAAGCCTTCAACTTAGTTTTCATATAAAAAAATCTTACACTCACACTGCATGTGTTCTAAAAACTTTAATGAAACTGGCCAGGCATAATAGTGCACTTTTGTAATCACATACTTCAGTGGCTGAGACAGGAGGATTACTGTAAGTTTAAGGCCAACCTAGGCTACCTAGTAAGTTCAAGACCAGCTTGGACTACTTAGTGAGAACCTATTTTTTAAAAAATTTAAATTGCAATAGAAAATATCACTGATATAAATAAGTGGAAAAACCCAACCCTAAACTGGCAGGAGTACAACTTCCCAGGAATTGTCAGAAGTTCCAAAATAAAAAAGATTAAAGGCCTGGGTACTTTCTGAGCACTGCCCAGTACCCCTCCAACAAAAGTTGCTTCTGTCCATATTCATCATGCTGGAGGCATCACTGTGTTAGAATTAGGAGAGTAGGTTAAATTAAAGGCATAACAATCGATTTGTATGCATGCAGAGATGGTTGCACAACTCTATAAAATCACTAAAAACCATTGGACTGTGCACATAAAATGAATGAATTACATGGCATATTAAATACACTTCAATAAAGCATTTTTTTATATGAAGGGCTTTTTTCTTTTGGTATTGGGACTCAAACTCAGGACATTGCATTTGCCAAGGAGGTGCTGTTGCGGCTGAGCCAAATCCCCAGTGCATTTTTTTCTTTTTAAAGACATCTATTCATGTATTTCTAGTGATTACTACTGAGAGACCAAACATTGACAAGGAAAATGTATAAAGAGTTCTAGGGACTGCTAAAAGTTATATATATATTTTTAATTTCTAAAATTTTTTACTTTTTTGTTTGTGTTTTTGGAGTGTTTTGAGACAGGGTTTCACTATGCAGTTCAGACTGGCCTTGAACTCATTTTGTATCCCTCGCTGGCCTTGAACTCACAGCAATCCTGCCTCAGCCTCCTGAGTGCTGGGATTACAGGTGTGTGCCACCATGTATGGCTTATTTTTGTTTCTTTGAGATAGGTTCTCGCTATGTAGTCTAGGCTGTGCTTGAACTCACTATGTAGCCCCAGCTGGCCTCAAACTTGTGGTGACCCTCCTGCCTCAGTCTCCCAAATGCTGGGATTACAGATGTGTGCCACTAGGACTGGGAAAATGTTATATTCTAAAGGGTTATGTTATATGGAAATGTCACTTTTTTACTTTATACTCTTCCATATGATTTGAATTTTTAGGGCAAGGATACATAACTTTTATAAACAGAAAATAGGGTTGGGTATGGTGGCACACACCTGTAATCCCAGCACTTGGGAAGCTGAGGCAGGAGGATTGTTGTGAGTTCGAGACCAGTTTGGGCTACAAAGTGAGCTCAAGACTAGCCTGAACTGCATAGCAAGACCTTGTCTCAAAAAAAAAAAAAAAAAAAGAAAAAGAAAATAATGAAGATGAAGATACATTAAAACTTACTGTATGGTAGGATTGCAAACTTCAGCCCAGCCTGAGAAATTTAGCAAGTCTCCATCTCAAAAGAAAAAATAAAAAAAGGCCTGGGACTGGGACTCAGTACCAAAGTCCTGGGTTCCATTTCCAGTACTGGAGAAAAAAAAAATCCTGCTTGTAAACCTACTGTACCCATGAGGGTGGAGATGGGCTCTGCATAGGCATCTGGGGGATGTTTGCACTCTTCCCTTAGGTGGGCCATTGCAACCACCCCCGGGCGCAGAAGGGAAGTCTTTATTGGGCTTCCAGGTTAAGAAGGTGGAGTAAATTGAACCTAATTTTGTAGCCAGGTACCTGGTCAGTCTTTGTCCATGTTCCATGAGTGCTTGGAAGTGTATTCTTGTGTGTGTGGTGGTCTGAGTGTCTACACACACCCATGCAGCTGTTTGTATTAAGCAGCTCCTACTAGAGTCATTTGTCTCCTTTTTGAGTTTTTGGGAGAGATGTTAGAAACTTCCTATTATAAAAATAGATTTTTCTAGTAGTTCTATGAGATCAGTTCCCTCTCTGCCCATAAAACTAGGACTTCATCTGTAAGGGGCATATGGGCTGTGGACTCTTGCATCTTACTGAGTTATTACTCTTTTGTTGTTAAGCTTCTCTTAACTTGTTGCATAGTATATTTTTTGGCGGTCAAGTCCTTAGTACTTTTATTTTAAAGAATAAAAACAATTCCAAAACAATTTCATAGGAGATGACAGGGGTTAATACATTGCATATTGTTATCTTTATTTTTTTATTTAGAGAATACTTTATTAGTTTCTGTAATCAAACCCACATAGATAAGACCTTATAATATTTAATACAGTGTGAATGGAAAAAAATTGTACAAATGGAAAAAATTAAGTTTAATGTTTCTACACCAGTGTGGCTGTTAATTTCTGTACAATGCCAACTCAACATGGTAAACTGGGATAACTTTTTCCAAAGTTGACAGCACAGTTAAAAGTTCCAACAATTATACGTATATGTAGATATATTTATTTATATAAAAAGACCAATAATGGCAGTATGTTATGCATCAATAGCAGCAACAGATTTTCCAGGTTCTGCAGTCAACTGAACAAAGTTATAAACATCCAGCACACTCCGTTAAAAAAAAAAAAAGAAGAAAGAAAAGAAAAATACCCAGAAAACAGCAAAGTTCTGTCACTGCTATACTGGCACCATTTTTTTATTAGCTTCTTAATCATCATCTGGAAAGAAAATGTTCTAGAGTAACATCATTAAAAACAGCTCTGATGCAAAAAGACGAAAAAAAAGAAAAATAGAGCCAGCCTGGTAGCACATGCCTGTAATCCCAGCACTCGGGAGGCTGAGGCAGGAGGATCCTTGTGAGTTCCAGACCAGCCTGGGCTACAAAGTGAGCTTGTGTTGGTTTGGGGTTATTATGCAAGGTAAAACAATATATAATACAGGACACATACTTTATATGATTATTTATAAGTCACCCAAAGAACAATATACAAAAGAGTGCAGGAAATCTGTCTACACACTAAGACCAAGGAATCCAGCTGAGGGCCTGCAACCTGCAACAATGTCCTATATGAGTCCAGCTGAATACCTAGAGCTCATAACAGTGCCCGCCCCCCAATCCAACTGATGGCCCAGAGCGACGACCACATCTCATGCAGGCCTATTTCACGGATCTGTGCTGGGAAGGCCCAAAGGTCAGTGGTGGAATCTAGGAAGTCTGTGCCAGCGGGATGAAGGAGCTGTGCTAGCAGGCTAAGAGATCTGCACTGGAGATAGGAAGTGACACTCAGAAGGACCAGAGCTCCCCCGAAAGGTACCACAGGCATCCTCAGCAACAGTGAGGTCCCCAGCTCCTCCAATGACTAGGATGGCCAAGTTCCCATCAGGAAAACCAACCAGCAAGCTTCTCCTGGAGACCAGCAGTGCACCATCTTCCCCTCCAGAGCCAGGAAACGATGCTCAGAGTGAGGACCAGAGCTCCCCCAAAGTGAACCAAAGCTATTCTCAGTGCCAAGGAGGTCCTGAGCTCCTCGAAGGATGAAAACAGCCAAGTTCATCAGGAAAGCCAGCATGACGAGCTCCTTCAAAACAAACAACAGCTTCCACCAGCTCCAACAACCTTTCTCAGCTCCCAACAGCTTTTACCAGCTCCCAACAGCCTCCTTCTCCTCCAGTTCTACCTCTTATGCTGCTGGTGACAGTCCTCAGGTGGGCTTCCCATATCCAGCACCACGCTTACTCACTTCAGCTGGAGGTTGTAAGTTGACCACCAGTGGTGAATCCACCACAGAGCTCAAGGCCAGCCTGAACTGCATAGCGAGACCCTGTCTCAAAAAGATTTTTAACAAATGCAATATCTATTGTACACTTTAGATCTTATTCTTTCAGCTGCTCATGCTAGGGAGACAATATGATGTTTACACATTTGCATCTGGTTTATTTCGCTTATGAGTATGGTCTTGAGTTGCATCCATTTACCTATAAAGGTCTCCAGTTTATCATACTTTGTGGCTGAGTAATACTCCACTATAAAAAAACCCACATCTTTTTTATCCATTCCTTAGCTCACGAGCATCTGGGTTGTTTCCAAGATCTAGCAATTATAAATTGTGCTGCTACAAACATGGGTGCACATATATCACTGTGGTATGATGATTTTAATTCTTCTAATTCTTCTAAGAAGATACCCAAAAGGAGAATAGCTGGATCAAGTGGGACTGCCAATCCTACTGTTTTGAGAAATCTCCACACTGATTTCCACAGTGGTGGCACCAGTCTACACTCCCACAAACAGTGGAGAAGAGTTCCTTTTCCCCCACAGCCCCTTCAGCATTTGTTATGGACTGATTTTTTTAATGATAGCCATTATTTCTGGGGTGAGACGGAATCTCAGTGTTGTTTTAATTTGCATTTCCGAAATGACTAATGATGAACATTTTTTTCATATATTTATTTGCCATTTGTATTTCTTTATCTGAGAAGTGTGTATACATCTCAGAGGCCCATTTTTGGATGGGGTCTTTGAATTTGAAGGGATGTGATTTTTAAAAATTCTTTATATGTTCTAGATAGAAGTCCTTTGAGGGACAGTTGGCTAAAATTATTTCCCAGTTTGTGGCCTTTCTTTTTACTCTGTTGGTGATTTCTTTTGATAGGAAAATCTTTTCAATAAGTTGAAATCCTAGTTGTTGATGCTTTGAAATATTTCCCATGCAGTTTGGTTTTTGTTCATGAACTCACTGCCTACCCCTGTCTTTAAGATTTCTACCTACTTTCTCTTCCAGTAGATTTAATGCTTCTGTTTTAATATTTAGATCTTTGATCCATTTTGACTTTAGTGCATGATGATAGACATGGGTCTAGTTTTAGTCTTCAGCATGTGGAAAGCCAGTTTTTCCAGCACCATTTAATAAAGAGGCTATCTCTCTTCCAGTGAACATGTTTGGCCCCTTTGTCAAAGATAAGGTGGCTGAGTGTGTTTGTAGTTGTGTTTGCATCCTCTAATCTATTCCATTGATCCTCAGGTCTGGTTTTTTTTTCTTTTTTTAGTCTACATTTTATTTTTTTATTTTAAAAATAAAAGAAGGAAAACATATTAACAAACAGACATCCATTTACAAAATAGCATAAGAACAATACAAGCAATACAGAGTTACAGATGAGGTGGTAGGAAATTAACAATGGTTGTTGTATTACTGATGATATCTTCAAACTGGTTTCATAGGAAAACAAATATAGACATGCAATATTGATCAACAAGTAATCATTAACTGTTCCTTTCAGTAAAGCAATAGAAGACAGCAGTACAACTGTTAGCTATCCTGTAAATACTTACATACCTGATTTCCCCTTATTTCCCTTCTCTTTTCCCGTGCCCCAGTTGCCCTTTACTTTTGAGCATTTTCCTTTCATTTCACAATGTCTATCATACCTCCTAGCTTTTATTCACTCTTTCAGGTTCTTACACTAGTGAGACAATACGTTGCTTACACATGCAGGTCTGATTTATTTCACTTATGTATATGGTCTCTAGTTGTGACCATTTACCTATAAAAGCTTCAAGTTTATTTTCCTTTATAGCTGAGTAATATTCCATTATATAAAAGTACCACCATTTTTTAAATCAATCCTCAGTGGATGAACATTTGGTTTGTACCCACAATTTAGCAATTACAGATGGTGCGCGTATATCACTGTGCTTTGATGTTTTCAGATCTTCTGGGAAAATACCCAGAAGGGGAATAGCTGGGTTGAATGGGACCTCTAGACCTAGTTTGCTGAGGAATCTCAAACTGATTTCCACAGTGGTTTCACCAGTCTGCATTCCCACCAGCAGTGGAGAAGAGTTCCTATTTCTCCACAGCCTTGTGAGCATTTGTTATTGGTTGATTTTTTAATGATAATCATTTTTACTGGGGTGAGGTGAAATCTTGTTGTTTTAATTTGCATTTCTCAAGTGGCTAGTGATGTTGAACATTTTCTCATGTGTTTATTTGCCATTTGTATTTCTTTATCTGAGAAGTATGTATTCATCTCAGCTGCCCATTTTTGGATTGGGGGGTCTTTGAATTTGGAGGGGCTAATGTTTTTAAATTGTTTATATGTTCTAGATAGAAGACCTTTGTCCGAGCGACAGTCTGCTAAAATTTTTCCGAATTTGTGGGTTTTCTTTTTACTCTGCGGATAATTTCTTTAGATGTGCAGAAACTTTTCAGTAGGATGAAATCCAAGTTGTTGATTCTTTGAAATATTTCATGGGCAGTTTGGTTTTGTTCATGAACTGTCTGCCTTACCCCTATGTCTTCAAGGTTTTTACCTACTTTCTCTTCGAATAGATTTAGTGTTTCTGTTTTAGTCTTGAGATCTGTGATCCATTTTGACTTCAGTTTGGTGCATAGTGATAGACTTGGGTCTATTTTCAGTTTTTGGCAGGTGGCAAACCAGTTTTTGCAGCACCATTTGTTAAAGAGGCTATTGTTCTTCCAGTGAGTTTGTTTGGCCTTTTTATCAAAGATTGAGTGGCTGAGTGTATTTGTGGCTGTGTCTGTGTCTTTCAGTCTGTTCCATTGATCTTCTGGTCTATTTTTCAGCCAGTACCATGTTGATTTTATTACAGTAGCTTTGTGGTATAATTTCAGGTCAGGAATTGTAATTCCACCTGACTTGTCCTTGTTGCCCAGGATTGCTTTTGCTATTTTGAGTCTCTTCTGGTTCCACATGAATTTAAGGAATGTTTTCTCTAGATCTGTGAGGTATGCTAATGGTAGTTTAATTGGAATTGCATTGAATCTGTACAATTTTGGTAGTATGGCCATTTTCACAATGTTGATTCTTCCTATCCATGAGCAAGGAATATTTTTCCATTTATTGAAATCTTCTTCAATCTCTTTTTTCAGAGTACTGTAGTTTTCATTGAATAGATCTTTTACTTCTTTTGTTAGATTGGTTCCTAAATATTTCAATTTCTTGGATGCTGTTGTAAAAGGCATGGTTTCCTTAATTTCTCTCTCAGTCTGTTTGTTGTTTGTGTATAGGGGCTATTGATTTTGGGGTGTTGACTTTGTATCCAGCTACACTGCTGAATTTGTTGATTAATTCAAGGAGTCTTCTTGTGGAGTTTTTGGGGTCTTTCATGTAAAGTATCATGTTATCTGCAAATAGTGATGGTTTTACTTCTTCCTTTCCTGTCCTCATTCCTTTTATTTCTTTCTCTTGTCTAATTGCTCTGGCTAGTGCTTCCAGAACTATGTTGAACAGGAATGGTGACAGTGGACATCCTTGTCTTGTGCCTGATTTTAAAGTAAAAGCTTTCAGTTTTTGTCCATTTAGTATGATGCTGGCTGTTAGTTTGTCATAGACGGCTTTTATCAGGTAGAGGTAAAGACCATCTCTTCCTATTTTATGTAGAGTTTTTATCATGAATGCATGTTGGACTTTGTTGAAAGCTTTTTCTGCATCTGTTTTTTTTAAATTTTATTTTAAAGACAAAAGAATGGAGACATATGAACCAGAAAAGCCATAAACAATACAGAAAATACAAAGTTATACAGAATATAGTAGGGAATTAGAACTGGATGTTGTATTACATAGTTATCTTCACATTAGTTAACACAAAAACATTAAAGGAAATATCAAATTGTAGATAAGATAATAGGGAATTTGCACTGGATGCTGTA
>PVLD010017150.1:0-42781 GCA_004027595.1 Dinomys branickii
CTATTGCCCACAGCATGAAAGAACTGGAGGGAAGATGGTGCTGTTGATTCTCCCGGGGAAGCTTGTTGCACAGCTTTGCCTGATATGAACTCAGCTGTTATCATCAGAGGAACTTGGATCCTTGCTGAAACTGAAGACAGCTGTGGTTCTCCTCAGGGGCGCTCTGGTCCTTACCTTGAGTGTCACTTCCTGGCTCCAGTGCAGATCCCTCAGCCTTCTGGCCCAGATCCTTCACCCTGCCGGAGCAGACTTTCTAGCTTCTACCACTGACCTTTGGGCTTTCCTAGTGCCAATCTTTGATACAGACTTTCATAAGGCAGTGTCATGGGTTCTAGGCCTCCAGTTGGATTCATGGAGGACATTACCATGGGCTCTAGGCATTCAGATGGATTTGTACAGGACACTGAAGTGGGATTCACACCCTCAGCTGGATTCTTTGGGTTTCTAGTGCATGGAAAGATCTGCACTTTTTTGCTCTTGACTCTTTGTGCCAATATTATAAAATAATGCTGTACATTGGTGTCCTATTTTAAAGGTACTCCCTTAAAAACTATGGCCACAACAGTATGTAAATCACTGATGTTGAAAGGCTCAGAAAGATATTCCAAGTACCAAGGAAAAAACAGAATCTGAGAAGTCAGAATGTTTATTCACTGAACTGATGCAACTAAGAGCTTATACACAATCCCACAGGCAGAACTAAGATCCAAGACTACAGTGGATTACACAGCATCATGGGACTTTCATGCCCAGGGGAAGGCAGGCACCAATCAATCCATAACCCGCCATCGGGTTAAATACTGCACAGCCAGTGTCCCCATAGCCACAACAAGAGGCCTCCATTGGCCCTGGTGAGGGAAATCTTTTGTGATTTTCCTGGGAATGGACAACTGAACTGAGATCAGAGGGATGGTCACTGACTAAGTTTGAATTAGAGATCGTGCCAGGCAGTGCCTAGATGACTTTTCTCAATGTTAGGTGCTTGTCATACAGCCCAGTGGAAGTGTGGGGGGCCACCTGGGAAACTCTCTTTGAAAGAGGAACAGTTGTCTCTATTTTGGCTAAGCCTGATTGCCTATTTCCATGTATTGACATGTACAGAGCTGGTTAGTGATAGAAACCGAGACCCGACATGGAACCAGAGCAGATCTTCTTACATGAGAGAAGTCTTTATTAGGGGAGGGACAGAGTAGCAGGCTACCTAGCGGACCAAGGTAGCCCCAAGCTGAGGAAAGCATGGGCGTTTAAGCTCTCTTCTCTGGCAGGGTTGGGGTGGGGTAAGGAGATGTCCCTGGGCCAGAACAGGCCAAGCCCCAAGCGGCGGGGAGGGCGTCCAGGCCAGAATAGCCCGAGCAGCAGGGAGGGGCGTACTGGCCAGAATAGCTGAACGGCAGGAGTTGCCCATGTCAGAAGGACCCGAGCAGGTGAACTGCCAGAGCGAATGAGGGCAGGAATAGCTTTTTGTGGCCGAGGGGAGCTGAAGTGGAACAGGTAAGGGAACGAGAGAAATACTGAGAGTTACAGTTTTCCCACGAGAGGGGTGAGGCTGGCTGCCTTGTGACTTATCAGTCCAGACTTAATCTAATAGGAATAAGGACTCTGAGTCTTGTCAGTAGCTACTTCCTGCTGAGGAGGGGCATAGTTATTTCGTCTGGGTAGTCAGTAGGGAGCAGCCGATGGAGACGAGGGGGCAACATGTCTTGCTGGTGGCTACTCCTCTCTAAGGAGGGGCGTTGTTAAGTCTGTTTCTGGGTCGTCAGTCAGGAACGGCTAAAACTGGGAATCTGAAAGAAGCATAAAGTTAAAGTTTTGAGTTGTTAATCTTTGGACTGTGTTGTGAATGAGAGAAGAAACGCAGGGCGCTGCAAGGAGGACAGCACAAATGGCGGTGAGGGGTCCCAACAGCGGAAGCAACCAAGGAAGGAGGCTGGCCCAGATACTTGACGTGGGAGAGGATTCGATGTGGAGGTGTTGGGCTTGGTTTTTAAGTTGCTGAATTTTTTCTTGGGCAAGGCTGGACTGGTTAGCATAGACGCAGCATTTCTCCCCAGGAAGAGACATGTTCCTTCTTTTTCGGCGGTGAGCAGATCCAGTGCCCATCTGTTTTGGAGGACGACACCTGAAAGCTGATCTAAATGGTAATATATCAAAGAAAAAGTGTTGGGTACCTGATTTGGATGATCTGGTGGTTGGTTCACCAGTGGGAGGTTAGAAGTAACCCAGTTTGCAATGCTGGGGGCTGCCAGAGCTCCCGCCAAGACAGATGCACCCAGGACTACCCCTATGGAGATGCTACGTCGGGAGCGCTCAGGTGGGTAGAGATATTGGTCGGCGAATTCCCCATCCGTGTAGATCTGTAGATTGGGGAGAGGAAGAACTGGAAGGCAGACCGTGTTAGGGGGGTAACAGGGATAGAGGGAGGCCTTGCATAGGAAGTGACAGTGATGTAGGGGAGAGCTCGAGCCGGAAACATGAGGCGGGGCTATAGTCCGATTGCAGGGAAGGGAGCTACGGGAGCTCGTTGGTCCTTAACAGGGGAGGTGAGCCCCACGAGGCGGATAGAGTCGGGGAGCTTGAGGAAGTGGGAGCTGGTTTGTACACTGGGTGGTGGAATTGTGATACCAAGGAATGGTCACTACTGTGGCATCCAATAAAGAGGCACAGATCCAGCATTCTGTAAAGTTGAAAGGAGTTTTGTTGACAGTTTGTAGTAACATTCGGGTAAAGTTAGCCAGGGTGGGGATACGAGGTAGAGGGGAGCTGAGCTGATTTTGGATTTTTTTGTAGCTGTCGGGGGGACTGGGGGGGTGTAGTTGGCGATAGATATGAGCAAGCAGACAGGGGTCTGTGCCACAGACATCTATGCGAAGGTAGAAGGTAAAGCCCTCCTCCCAAACCTCATCCCAGGGGTTGTTGATGATGATGCGAGTGGGATTGCAGGTCCCCTGTGTACATAGTCCAGAGGTGGGGGGGTTGTTTTGGATTTCCCATTTACCTTGATAGGGAGTTATTATCCGGCCATTATAGTCCGAGACGGATAGCCAGGAAGTACAGAATCCCAGTAGGCCAGAGCACGCTGGGGTATCTGTTCTTCTGGTGTGCAAACATAATTGCTATAAGTAGAATAGGCCTGCTCGGTGTCTAGGGACACCGAGCTGCCTTGTGACTTATCAGTTAGGTGTTTTCCTTATTCCTCTAATTGGCTTTAAACAATGTATATCAGTTCAGCGGAGGTGCTGGTAACAGTCTTTGAATATGGTAGGTGTGTTTTCCCAGACCAGATCTGTGGTTTCCTTGTGCAAGCCAGGATGAGACTGGACAAAGAGCCAATGCGCCATGTTATCAGCTGGGCTTGAGCCTCAAGATAGAGGCTATGACTTTCTGGAGCTTGAAAAATTACACATCAGAGCTGAAGCACCAACCCCAAAACATTAGACACTATTTCAATTGTGTAATGCAGATTACTGTTTCTGCACATTCTTCTCTCTGCATTGCAGAGGTGATTTCAGCCCTCCTACCTGGCCCAGCTCACAGCACTCACCTATCTCCTGCCATTCTCTCAGCCACTCATCCGCAAACCACTCCTGTCTTCATGAATATATAAAATTCAGGTTTAGCCTTGAGTGGAGGCCTTTGTTCCAGATGGCCATCACTGTTGCTGGACTTAAGGACCCCTTGGCTCCCCATAATTACGGATATGCCTTAGTGTCTTTATTCTCACCATGGGTTGCACTGGAATTGGTAGATTGGAATTAACTCACTAGAATTCCAATAACTTCTCATGGGATTGCAAATATAAACTTCCTGGGCTGCAGTGAGGCCTAGAAAGGGCTCTCTATAGGGAAGACCTGGTTTAAGGCATGATTAAAAGTATCCAGAGCCCTAAGATGCTACATTATCTTCAAACTTTAACTCTCCTAGCTTTCTTTACTATTCTTTCCTTCCTAAAATAGTATGACAGAACTTGTGATCATGACCCTTTCAAGTCTTGGTGGCCTTGAGGGATGACAAAACAAAGAAGAAAAGCAGGAAAACTCAGCTCCCTGTCTCTAGGCCCCACTCCAGTAGTGGCTAATCTGTTCAAATACTCTCTATACCTGGTTTAGCAGTTGCCTGGAAGACTGAACACATTTCCAATGCACCCCCACCCCCCGTGTTTTATGTCTTCCTCTTGTTTCACACTCCTCACTTCTACTCCTACTTTGAGACATGGGGAAGTTCTGTACTTCAGTAATGTCTCTTGGATATTATGTCTTTTAATGTTCTCATTAGTAGTGAGCAGACTCCACACTGTCTGGACTGCACATTTCAAAGACTGGGCAGCAAACAAGAACAAAGTCTATTTGATACACATGGCTATTGAGATGCATAAGTTCTGATGTGCTTTCTGGTGACTGGGTAAGAATGGCCAGCACTAAATGAAAATAGTGTTCTGTCACTCAGACATGGACAGAGACTCCTGTCTTCCCTCATCTATGCTTACATGGGCTGCTGTCGGGGAACATCCCCCAGTTCCCTGCTGAACACAGGAGAATGGGAGCATCTTAGGGCTGTAGTTAGACTCAGGACTCTGCTCCTCTGCCCCATTCCTTTCCACCAGGTCAGGAGAATCTGAGCCTCTTCCTCACTATTCTTTTTCTCCTCCTAAGTTTCAACTCTCTTGCCCATCTTGATACCGGGGCCCAAGCTATTTTCTCATGCTCGCCAGTCTCCTGAACTGAGAAGCTCACTTCATCCACACACACCCTATATATGGGAGAAAGGAAAGTCCTAGCACATAGAGACAACAGGGTCAACCTGAGATTTGTTGGCAAGTGAGTGGCAGAGCTGGGACTGGGTTATGGCATTGCTCTCCTCACTTGTGATCCTGCTCTTTCTGCTAAGTTATATTGTTCTTTGTTTGAGGGTTTTGTTTAATCATAGGGCCAAAGAAGCATGCTCGATAGTTTCCATTTCCTGTCTGAGAAGACCCTCCACCCTCCAAGAGAACTAAGCAATATCTAGTTACCCTTGGCGTTTTGCTTCCCTCTGGGTTAAGCCAGTGGAAAGCTCTGGAAGGAGGCGAAGGATAAGAAGATAATGAGGTCAGAGTTGTTGTGTCTCACCTCCCTTGGCACTGGGCTGGGGATTGGTCATCGTGTTCCTCCTCCCAAAGTCTCTGAGCCTGGTCAGTGTCTCTGTCTGAGCTCTGATAATCACTCTTTCCCCTTCCCCCATCAGACCTAGTGATGATAATGTCTCCTGCCTGTTCAAAGCCCCTACATGCTTTCCTATGCCTTGCTGATTTCCTTTCACTTTCTGACCTTCTGTAGTTATTTCATTGAATTTTCCCCAGTTGCTTCACTAATGGTCCCATGCATGTACTTCCTGATAGGGCCAGGATTGACACAGGATAATGAACAGGTCTTCTTGAAGGGTTTATTCTTCTCATCCCACACCTTTACCCTCTCCTCAAATATGCTAACGGGTGTATTTCTCTGGTTGCCGTGAGGAAGACATGAGTAGTGCCCAGTGAAGCCCACGTCGTGCTCACCACAACTGTCACGCGGCCTGAACGAGTCCTACCAAATCCAAGGAGGAAATATTTACCCCCACATTCAAGGCACGTGAAGGACATTCACGAACAGCATCCTAACTTCAGGATAAAAAAGATTGGAATAGTGAAGGAGGATCCTCCAAGATTTATCTTTTGGAAGGGTAATAATGATGCCCTGCACTTAGGTTACTTACAAGCCTTTTAGATTGAAAGTATAAAGTCTCAGTTATTAAAAATGGTCCTTGACATTAAACCAGAAGTGCTTGTTTCTTTGTGGTGAACAATTGTGGATGGGCTTCAGGGTCTGTTTCAGAGAAGTCCTTGGAGTATGCAATTCCCAGATCCATGCCACTGTTGTACAAATGCCCTTGAAGAATCCTGAAGGAATGTTCTCAGTGACACATGGCCAACTCTGAAATCTGTGGAGGCTCCTGGACACAGTGGTTTCCATATTTTCATACCACCATCACCCAGGGGAATATCTCCCTCCTCCCCACCCTGCATCTGCACCACTTGGAAACTGTCAGTGGACATGTCCCCAAGCGACATCAGACTCATCAAACAAGCTTAAGGCCTGACAGTGTCTGTTTGCCATGTCTGGAACCCATTGTCTGCAAAGTTCTGCCACAAGACAATCACCTGTTTGAGCCATTCTGGCCCAGATAAATTCCAATGTTATTGTTTTTTTTCTGCAAAACTATTTAATGTCCCAGTGCTTTTCCAAGTCCTTGATTTCCTTAGATCCACCTTGTAAATCTGTACTATTGGCAGGACAACTACTGTTATCCTGTTTTCACAGAGAGATGAGGAAACTGAGATCACGATGTAAGTTCTCTGAGCTGGCTGTTGGCAGGGCTGGGATTAGAAATCAGGACATCTTATGTTTCCTGTCTTTCTGTTCCCTTTTTTTCACTATGTTAAGCTTTCATGGAATGAAGTTTGCACTCACAGTCTATAATTTCTCTTACTGAAAATGCTCTGAAAATATTTTAATAGGATTCTTACATTTGTTTACTACTGCTGGCAATTACAAGTCAATTATGTACTCAAAAGTTTGTGTTCTTTACACTAAAACATTTACTTAAAATGCATTTTTCCATTGGATTTCTGAAAGCATAGTACTTAAAGTTACAAAGTGCCCTACAAGCCCTAACACAGTAGACAGGATGGTCCTAGGAATAGTGCTAAGCTCTAAGTTCCACTGCAATCTGCCTAACCTGGAGCATGAATCCTTGCAAGTCCAGAGCTCTTTTGAGCTTGAAGCTTCCTAGAGGGAACAGTAGGCTTATTGACAACTAAAAACCACCGTGCCATAATTCAGGGAAGGAGCACAACAGCACCCTTTATAAACACCATTTTCCAGTAAGTGAGGTATAAGTGGACCAGTAACCTCCCTAAGCCAGGTCCATGCTTCTGTCTTTGGAATCCTCCTTCTCCCAAGCTGCACTTATCATTTATCCCAGCACTAAAACACCAAGGAATACAGAAAACTCCCTGCCACAGACTGTACCCCTCTTTTGCCATGGGACCAATGAGGATTGGTGTTGAAGAACTGGCACCTCTTCCGAAGATGTCCATGTAGTATGACAGGTCTGTGCATGAGCTTGGAGTGGGAGGGAGAAATGGGATTGTCCTTAGCACCATTCGTTGTGTATATTTCATAGGTACCCATCATTAGAGAGGTGAAAGTCAGCATTTTCCCCACAACAACCCCATGTCCCTAACCCTTTGGAATCCCAAGATTTGGAAACAGTCCCAGCTATCCCCTCTCTGCATCAGCACCAAAATGGCAGAACAGCTCTTGCCTATTCTTTGATCATCAGTCTACTTAAAACTGTCCTATACCTGGAAGTACACAGATAAACAAGGCTCAGTGTCTATTCTTAAAGATGGGACACCCAGGGAGAGAGGGGAACACAAAGAATTCCTATTTTGCAATCAAATCTGCCCTCAGAGATTGTTTCCCAGAAACCCACCACTTTTTTCCTTCTTTCTGAGGGTTTTGAATAACTGCACTTGAACAAAGGTGGACAGATTTGAACTGGGGAAAGGAAGAAGGCTGACCCAACTATAAGAAGGTACGAACTAGTTGTTGTTCTTGGGGTATCCCAGAAGGAAGCATTGAGGAGGAGTGAGGAGGCAGAGGAGTCACAGGAGCTGGTGACACTGTACTGGGACTAGAGCAGTAATTAAACCTACAGAAGGGAACAGGTTGACACTTTCAGAACTGAGGTGTCTGGTGTTCATTTTGAAATCATTTGAATGCAAATTCTTTCCATCGTCCTTCCAGGAATATCTATTCTACAAAAATGGCTTGACTGAGTGGGGATTATTTTAAACACAGAAGATATGCCCACACCTCCTGTCTGGGCTGAGGTGGTACATAACTGAGACCAGTGCACACAGGATGATATGAACCCAAGCCAAGGGTGCAGTCATCTGAGTGCAGTCTGGCTTAAACCCACAGAGGTCCTTGGACCAGGGGCCACAGCTATCTGTAGTCCTGATCTGCAACCAAGAGTAGAAGTGGAGGCTCAAGGTTTTTCAAATTCTTAGGAGCAAAGTGACCTTGGGGGAAAGAAAGGTGTTTAAATACTTCAATAGAGTTATAGAATTGGACAAAGATGTACTTTTGGGGAGGTACTGGGAATTGAACTCAGGACCTCATGCTTCCCAGGCAGGTACTGTCCCGCTGAGTTATATCCTCAGCTCCTAGAGTGGGACAAAAATACTGAAGCAACAGAGAAGGAGAGCATGATTGCATGATTGAGAGAGGCTTTACAGAAGAGAGCTCATTTAACCAGATCTTAGAAGACAAATAGCAGCAATTGGGACAGAACAAATAACACATTGTCATAAGGAACCGTCCTGTGAAGTGTAAGACATTTAGCAGCATCCCTGGCCTCTATCCACTGAATACCAGAAGAAATTCCCCAACTCCAGTTGTGGCCAACAAAAATGTCTCCAGGCACTGCCAAATGTTCCCCAAAAGACAAGGTCAATGACATGCTTGACTGGTGAAGTTACTGAAGCTCAGTGTTCAGAGATATGAGTAGCCAAAGATAAGGTTAGCAAGGTGGTTGTGCCCAGGTGGTGAAAGAAGAATAAATGCTCACAGTAATATTGATATTGTTCTCTATTGTCTGGTAATTCAAATGGGACTTTTAAACAGAAGTGGTGGGGTCCAATCTAAGTTTCAGGAAGAGAACTAGAAGTCAATGAACTGGAGTTGCAGACCCTGGGGCCAGGGGAGTCAGTTAGGGAGTTGATATGTCCTAGGAGAGAATGAATGTACCTATTCTGCTTCCTTGTCACTCTGGTCTACAGATAGATGATTCTTACTCCAAGTCCTTCTTCTTAGGCTTCGCCAAACATGCCTGGCCTTGACACCACACCAGGGCTTGCTTTTCTGAAGACTGAGAACACCTGTGGCTTTGCTCCCTTATTTTAGCAACAATTCTTGAAGCAGCCAGAAGCTTACACCCAGAAGCCCTTTCAACTGTTTGTTGTGTTGTTGCTAACGGAGCCTGAGGTCTAAAAGGGGTTTCCAGGGCATGTTGATTAGTTATCTGCTACCGAGAGAGCCAGGGACACAGTGTGCGTAGGGGCTGCTCAGCTTAGAAGCTGCCGGTCAGAACTGGTGGTTATTTAAAGACTGCAACAGTAGTGTCAATGTCGCTTTGGCATTTTTTTGAAAGATACATTAAGGGGCCAAGAGTAAAGGCTAGCTGATTCCTCCTCTTAGCCTTGCTAATTTGGGATTCGGGCTGCAATTATAAACAGCTGTTTCATCACATCCAGGTTCCTAGGGAAAAAGATGGTAACTTAGGAAATCTGTACAGAGCCTGTTCGAGATTTTGATAGTTAATATTCTCCCTTTGAGAATGAAACCTAAAGCAGTAAGCTGAGGACTTCTATTGCATTTGGGAAAAATGAAATCTCCCTTGGCTGTGAGTAATATATGAACCCAACAAATAAGTATGGACAGCCCATATGCTCCAAGTTAAGAAGAAAACTTACTAAGAATCTCAGGCTAAGAGAGTTTACAAAGATAATCATCACCAAATATGAACTGCAAAGGATCCATTATTTCCTCATTAAATTATTTAATCACCTGTAGAATGAACACATCTTCCACACAGGCACAGTGATCTTAGGTCTATAAGGAAAGGACATTTTCCTTGCCCAAGAAAAGCTAATAAGCTGGACTGATAAACCAAGAGGCTAAAAGAAGCTTCTAAACAATGAGGTAATGATGTGAATGGACCTGTCTCCTTTATACATAGTGAATAGATAGTTCATAGAGAAAAAGTGGCTAAACTCATGGAAAAGCTCCCAAAGTATGAATAGTGCATGAAGACCTAAGACTAAGTCTATTTTTATGCACCACTATATTTCTGATGTTAGTTCAGTGCCTTCTACATGGTGCACACTCAGATATATGTTAAATTAAGAACTTTAACCGTTCTAATAAGCTCAGAATACAGCTGAACCGCTGAGGTAGCTGTGCAATTCACTGCATTTGCACTTACCCTTAGGGCAGTATGTTTTTCATTTCAACAGAATTATAAAGCAGAGGGATGTTTCCCTTGAGTATCTATCCTTCAGAGATGGAGAAGGCAAAAAAGCATGGGACTCCTCAAAGCTCTGGAAAATATGAGATGAGACTCACAGGTCGAAGCATTCATTCCCCTTAGCTTGCAGCCATGGGAAATCTTGAGGTCCTTTTCAACAAAACTCTGCTTGGTGTATGAGGTATTTCACATCCTAGTCTTGTGGAAATCCCAAGGTGTAGTGAAAGTACACTGGACTGGAAACTATGAAGGTGTGGAGAGTTTTCCTTTTAACTCTAGGTTAGTTTTGTTTTTCCTCTGAGCTACCGGTTCCTTCTCAGTCCTAACTCAACATCATGGTCATGGTGAGAATCAAATGAGATCAGGATGGTGAATGTTTTGGAGCAGGCCAAATGCTTGACACATGTAAGTCAACACATTCATCATCACCTCTAGACTGTGTTACGTGAGGGAGAACAATGATAGGACTAAAATCCATCCTTAGTGTGCTTACAAGCTAAATGGAAAGTTAGCCGGGAGTGGTAGCACACGTTTGTAATCCTAGCACTTGGGAGGCTGAGGCAGGAGGATCATTGCAAGTTCAAGGCCAGCCTGGGCTACAAAGTGAATTTAAGGGCAGCCTGAACTGCGTAGCAAGACACTGTCAACAACAACCAAAAAAAGCTAACTGGGAAGTGACCATAAGACACATAATAGCTGGCAGAGGCAAGCAGGGTGGCACATGCTTGTAATTCCAGCCTGCTGGGAGACTGAGACAGGAGGATTGGAAGTTTGAGATCAGCCTGGGCAATTTAGTTACCCAAGGAGAATAAAATTTTTAAAAAATTAAATATGTAGCTCAGTGCTAAGATCCTGGGTTCAATCCCCAGATAGACAGATGAGAGAGAGAGAGAAAGAGAGAGGAACAGAGAATGGATAGATAGATAGATAGATAGATAGATAGATAGATAGATAGATAATCACCTGGCAGATTTGGATAAATTCCATAATTTTGAAAGCCTATTTAAAATCTTGTAGGAGAATGAAAAAAGACCTAAATGGGTCAGATTAAGATTCTTCCTATAGTTTTTTATTGCTGCATGCATGACAAGTCACCACAAATTTTAGTGACTAAAGCAGTAGACACTGCTACCTTCATAATTGCTATGGAAGAGTTCTGAGCATAGCACTGTGCATAGTCTCTGTTCAGGCTCTTACAGCCTGAACCTACATACCATCTAAGCTGTGAGATCATCTGGATCTCATGGTCTTCTTGCTCATGTGAATCACTGACTTGGAAAAGACTCCAGTCTAGCCTGGCAGTCCACCGGGGCAGACCCCATGGACTTCACCGGGCCCCCGGCAGTGTGGCGAAGGGCCAAGCCCAGCAGTTCACTGGGGGTGACCCCGCAGACTCGACCAGGCTCCTGCAGTGCAGCGACGGGACAGCGCCCGGCAGTCTGCTGGGGGAACCCATGACCTCTACTGGGCCCCTGGTGGCACTGTGATGGGGCACAGCCCAGAGATCTGCTTGGGGGACCCTGAGTACTCAACCCAGCCTCCGGATGCGCTGTATTGAGGTGAACCCTGGCAGATTGCTGGGTAACCCTGCCAACTCTGCCAGACAGATGTCCTTGAGGGCTTGTCAATGGGGGCTTGACCATAGTGAACCTGGTTCCCTGCCTATCTACTGTCTATGAGCATGGGTGCTTTTCCACCTCCTGCTGTAACAATTGTGTACACTCATATTTGTTACAGCATAATTTGAAGCAGCCATGTCTTTTCCCAAAGTGAGAGCCTGAGGGAGTAAATAAACCCAAAAGTACAGTTATTATCAGAGGGATGATAACTGATTGGATGGTAGAATAACAGAGATGAGGGTGGAGAAAATTGATTAATTGAACGAGCCATCATCTGCATAACTCAGCAACAAACGTGAAGATAACATTATGTAATACAGCATCCACTGTTAATTCCCTACTATCTTCTCTATAATTTGGTTTCTCCTTTATTGTTTATGTGATAATTAATGCAAAGATAACATTGTGTAATACAGCAACCAGTGATAATTCCCTGCTATCTTCTCTATACTTTTGTATTTCCTGTATTGTTTTAGTGTTATTCTGGTTTATATGTCTCCATTCTTTTGTCTTAAAAAAGAAAAAAAAAGACTCCAGTCTTTTTTAAAGGCTCATCTGATTTTCTTAGCTTCGTTATGCATAATCTCTCTTTCTTGGGGTTCATTGTGCTATGTCCCTAGAGTTACTGTCCCATTGTATTCTCAAATGCCACCCACACTTACGGGGAGGGTTTATATGCAGTGCATACACCAGATATAAGAACCTTAAAGGACTTTGACTTTTCCTACCACACACTGATAGCTACTCATCAAAGTCCCCTGTTCAAAGCTTTCCTAGCAGCTCCCTTTCCATCACTAATCTCGCATTAGTGCAGGCCTGGCAGGCTCTAAGGGCTTAACTCCCCTACCCAGCTGAACCTTTGTCTGCCTTCTCTGGTGATCTTGTTTTCCTGGGGCATAGAAGCAAACAGAAGGGACCTAGCTGTGCCACGTACATTTGTGTTTTAGCGAGAGTCACTCGGTAATCCTCATAATCTAGGTAGTACGTAGGGTTCACGTGTTTTTATATTTGTAAGTTGAAGCTGGGACATCTCTGACATCTGCCCCAGCATCCCTGACCTGACACTTGCCTTCCACACACTCACTCATGCTCATGCCTCTTCTTGTGCTGCTGTGTACATTCCGAAAGTACCTCATGCTAGGAGCACTGCCAAGGTGCATCAGATTCCTTTAGAACGAGAGCCATGTACCCTGGGTTTTCAGAAGTAGTCCTAGTTTCAAGTAGATAATACAAATGTCAGCTCACATTTTGTTTTTCAGTCAGAGTCTCACTATGTAATTCAGGCAAGGCTTGAACTCACTATGTAGCCCAGGCTGGCCTGAAATGGCAATCCTCCTGCCTCAGCCTCTTGGAGTGCTGAGATTACTGGAGTCTGTCACCATACCTGGTATTTGTCAGCAAACATTTTTAATGATACTTTTGGACATGTCTTTGCCACATTCAGAATTCAGAGAATGTAGTAAAAATAGAAGAAAAATTTCAGTTTTTTCTTTGGAGATTTATGATCCTTATCCTCCAGGAAAAGGAGGATTTATGATTCTTGTCCTCCAAGAAAAGCATTTCCATCCGTTCTATATGAAAGTCATTAGTATTTTCTAATTGGTACTCATGGAGTTCCCTGTCTGCCTCTTCTAAGGGATAAGAGACTCTTTGGCAAGGTGCAGCACTTCCTTAAAGCTCTTAGACACATGGTAACAGGTTCCCAGACATATACATGCCTAACAGGACTTGATCATGGTAATTCTTCCTTGGTGTAATTCACATATTATTTTGTTCCTGCTATCTGAGCTCTTAGGCAGTTGAGAAACTTTCTAAAGGAATATCCAAACCAAGCATACTGGCACACATCTGTAGTCAAAAGTATTTGGGAGTCTGAGATATGCTCAAAATGCAAATTTGAGGTCATCCTGGGGTAGGTTCCCTCCTGGGATATGTTCTTCCCAGGGTAGGTTCTCATTAGGTTGTAAGATCCTGTCTCAGAATAAAATAACACTTGAAAGTGAGTGGTGGGGATGTAGCTTGTTGACAGAACACTTGCCTAACATGGCTTCAATTTCAAACATTGAAAAAAAGCTCAGCTATTATCTAGAAGAGATATCAGTTTGAGTTATTTGATCTCTACGTTTCCCAGAGAGAATCTATCTAGTGCTTCCCAAACTTCTCCTAATCCTTTTCCCTTCATGTTAAACATTGAAAATGCTGATATATGGAGGGAAAATGGGAGTAATTGGCTGAGACTGCACACAGTAGGAGACCACTGCCTTGGGTCTGTCTGTCCATTCAAGATGCAGCAGGGCATCTGAGAAGGGAGGACCACAGTATATCCACACACCAACAGCCCATGTCACGTGCCAACACCCCACTGGGAACCTCTTTACTACTCAATAAATGTGCTTATCCAGCAACTTTTATGAAGTGTTCGGTTTAGCAATGATTTACAAAGTGTTTATTATGCACTGAGCACTGAGTCTAAATGTTGGGATTGCAGAATAAATACAGCACTCAAATAACCCACAGTCCAGGGTATGGAAAATATATACTCACTCCATCATCAGGACAGGAGATCATTGTTTCCTTGGAATAAAATCTAATTGGTTGATAGTGGTTACTTGGAGCATTTGATAATGATTACCTGGAGAAAGAGAGGTGCAGATGGGGCGAAAAATAAGAAAACTTAAAAAACTTACGCTCTTTGCCATTCAGGGAAATAGCACAAGAGCATAACCCTTCAAGCTGCACACACACCCTCCTTAGTCCTTCAACTGCAGTATGTAGTGTTAAAAGTTCAAAATAGGTTCTACTTTCAATTGTCACATATTACTCATATGACTATATTGTGTTTTCCTATCCTCTCTGGTAATTACCATTGTGTTTAGTAATCAACACCCCTGATTTACGCAAGCTACTTTCAAGTCAATCACTCTAGCACTTAAAAACAATAGCTTTGAACGAAGTTATTTCCTGGGAGAATGTTAAGTGTTTCCGAGTTCAGATATCCAAGGAAAGGCGGCTCCCTGCATGTAAGCGAAGAGAAGGAAAAGTTTTCTGGCAGCTGGACCAAGATAAAATGTTCAAACAAGTCCTGCGGTGAGCTGGGAATGACTGGGAGTAGCTTACTGTTTCCTGCCTAAAATTGTACCATTGGATACATTAACCAGCCTCACACAGTGCAATTTTAATTACTGATATAAATTCTGATAGAATTCCCCCAGGGATCAGAAATAACCTTTAGCCATTCAGTCTGCAAACAATAGCAAGGCTGCAAAGGAAAGGTAGCTGATGCAAACGGTTCCAAGAGAGCTCTGTCGTGTCCAGCTGATTGTGTAAGTTTTATACCACTGAGCCAGCTAAAAGTGGATCTGGCTTCCAGTGCAGAATCTTTAATTCACAAAGGCACACTCTAAAGTCTCATGGCTCAGCAAACTAAAGGTTTGGATGGGAAGAAGGTTTAGACCTGATGGTGGACGTTGCCATGGTCTCACACTGTAAATGAAAGGGCATAAATGAGAGGAAAACAACAACAAACAAGATGCTTAGTTAAGGCAAGTCATGTACCAAATGCTTTGGTTTGTACTCTAAATGTAAAAGAGTAAATGTTTAAGTACAAACAAGCAGCTTTTCAAGAGACTTCCAAACATGGCCCAGTGAAGTGGCATGACACCTCTTACCCAGGTCTGTGGAATAAGAACCCTAACAGGATTCTCAGGTCCACCATTCAAGAAGAAACTCACAGGGGAAGCAAACAGATCGTTTGAAATCAAGACACCAATCTAAACAGGTTTGTGGGGAAAGAAAAGAAATTCAGGTTTGCAAATAAAAATAATGCAGAACCCTGAGAGCTCTTGCCAGCTCCTCCCACCTTTCATCATCCCAGATCTAACACCTGGAACCACAGCCAAGACCAAAGAGGCCTCCGCATCCCCAGTGGGTGTTAGGGAAACTCAATAAGTTCTTGGCCCAGATGGTTTAAAATCTTTTCAGTGGGACAGTCAGGGAATGGTGAAGTGAATGAATAACTATTCTTATCTCATGAACTTATTTTCCAATGCATTTGACCTGTAGTGACTGAAACGTCTTTCACTATAAATGTAGGTAAAGAGTAAATGCATTTTCTTCCCAAGGGACTAATCTTTCAAAATTCGTGCTTGCTTTGGCAGCACATGTACTAAAAAGAAAACAATAGAAATGAGGCAAATCAATTTTAGGAAGAGTGTATGAGAAGAAGATCTTGAGAGCTGTATTTCTGGGGAGTTGACTCACTTTGGTTTCATTGAGACTCATGAAGTTTTGTGTCATTGTAGAGAGGAATAACACAGCAAGTTCACATCCTCTCAGGTCTAGAGGGGCATTGGTTTATGAAATGTTTATTAAAGAAATACAGAAGCCTCAATTTAGGAACTCTGTATTCACTTCTGCCCTAACTACATGCAATTCATGATATGAATTCTGGTACAAATCAACTCTAACACAAAATTGGACAAAAGTTCAATGTATTACCCCATCTTGGAAAATTAAACAAAAACACCCCCCCCTTCCTTAGGCACGAAAACCTGTAAGGTGCTATTTCCTTTCACACTTCCATGTATAATCCCCAGCATGATCTCCATTAGGGGTTCAATCTAGCTAAAAGAACTATACTTAAAATTCTCTAAAGCTAGGGCTTTAATCCAACTATTTAGACCTTGCTACGTTTGCAATATGTGTCCCTCTAAGGTTCATATGTTGAAATCCACACTTCCAAGGAGACATAAAAAGAGGTGGATCCTTCGGAATGTAACTAGATCATGAGGGCTCTGCCAACACAAATGAAACTTATACCTTGTAGAAGAGACTGAGGAAGCATGTTTGGCCCTTTCACTATGTGAAAACACAGCTAAAGGGTACTATCTTTGAGGAAGAAGATCCTCACTAGACACCAGATCTTTTGGTGCCTAAACCCTAGAACTTCCTGTCTCTGTAATGGTGAGCAATCAGTTTCTACTGTTTATAAATTACTCAGTTTGGGGTTTTGCTGTTGTTGTTGTTATAGCACTTGTCTTGGTTACCTTTCTCATGTTGCTGAGACAAAATAGCTGATGCCCAAGTGAAGGAAGGAAAGGTTTATTTAGCTCACAGCTCGTGTAGGTTTCAGTCCATACTCAGCTGGTTCCAAGGCAGAGTGGCACATGGCACAGGGTTACAGTTCATAGTGGCAGAAAACAACCAGAGCAAAAGGGAGGAGTGGCAGCAAGCAGCTTCTTTCTCTCTCTTACATATGCAAACTACCCACCCCAAGGGGGTGTGGATCCCAGCACTGGATCATGGATCAATCACAAAGTCTAAAAGCCTGCCCCATGACTGCACGAGGCTTTGGGGGGACATCCAGACACAAACCGTAATAGCACACAAACATACTTGGACCCCAAGTCCAGACTTCTCTTCACTACATCAGAGAGATCTACAGAAATGGCTGCTATCCCATTGTTCCACTCAGTAGGAACAGAAGCAGTTAATGAAATTGGGATCTGTTTCATTTGTTATTTATGCTTAATAAAGTGGAAACTGGTCTTTTTAGTTGAATGTTGCATGTGGACGGAAGAGCTGATCTCCATTTAGCTCAAAGCAGAAAGGGAAAACATTAATTTGACTTAACACCTGCAAGGATTTGTGAACCATGAAATACAGATGCCTGAGCACAGACCAGACTGCCAGAGGGTGGAGAGTGCAGAGCTTTGAAGGATTAATGGCGAGTGGATCCACAGAATGGAGCATCTGGCAAAATGTTACACTGTTGCTCTTCAGGTCTTGAGGATTTATTCAAAATGTTCGCAGCCTTTTGGAGCCTTATAGGTACTGCTGAGTATGTAATTCCGATGCACGTTAGGCAGCCAAACTGGACGCACAGAGACACAACTGGGTGCCCTCTTTTACTCTTTGCCTTTAGAAACGTAAGTCCGGCTGCCTTTAGGAATTCGGGCTCCCATTCCCACTCTCCTTCAAGGATGTGAGCCTGAAATCCAGGCCTGAGAAGGGCAGGGGAGATGAGAGGCAGAGGCAACAGCCTTCAGAAAGGGGGCATACCTGGAAGTAGTCACTTGCCGTGGCACCCCCAGGCTTGATTGGCATGGCCTCTGGGCCGTGCGGAACTACAGGAGCTCTCCCCACGAGAGTCCAAGTCCATCCTGCATCTGAGAGCCATGGTCTCAGGATCCAGCAGAGTAGGACTCTCAGCTTGCTGGGAGCAGTACGGGGGGGGGGGGTATGCCTTCCTCTTATTCTGGAGATTATGAATAGGAAAAGGTTCTAGTGGCCATTTACCTCTTCTATGCCTTGTATGGCTGAAGGAGGGATGGCTTGCTTTCTCCTCACTGGGGACAGACTTATGAAGTGGGCCCTCAATTCTAATATCAGACCATCTCTTACTGTAGCTTCCACTGCTCCCTAGACAATGAGGACACCATGAATTTTTATCTGCAGTGTAGACTCTTTTTCAGTGCTTTAAACTAGTGGGAAGCAATTTTTTTTTCTTTTTCTGTAAATACAATGTCTTAAAAAATACATCCTCAGGGGTTCGGGATATAGCTTAGTGGAATAAGTAACTGCCCGGCAAGTGCAAGGTCCTGAGTTTGATCCCTAGTACTGCAAAAAATAAAATTAAATTAAATTACATTAAAAAGTACATTCTTAGACCGGCTCGGGGCTGATCAGGCTATACCTTACTGACCACTCTGCTAGATCTCCAGCCCCCTCAGCCCTTGCTGAGGCCTCCCTCCTCACCCTGGCTTTCTTGTTTCTACCATCTGCCACAAATATGTTTTTCTCAATAGCAGCAAATCTTCAACCTTGAGAGAAGAAACATTTGTAAAGGCACCAAAACATGAGGCAGGGACACACAAAAGTTGGGTGGTTGGGTCAGTCATCTATTGCTATGACGTAATTCATCCAAAACTTTGTGGTTTAAAATCAAAACATTTCTCATCTCCCTGACAGTTTCTGTGGATTAGGGACCCAGAGCTACTGGACTGGTGGACTAGTTCTGGCTTAGGTTCTCCCAGCAGATGAAAATATTGGGCAGATTGGCAAGCAGATCATAACATTTATAAGGAAAGGCAAAACACCTACACTATATAAAACAATTCAAAACAGAACAAAGCTGACAGAATTTCACATTTCCAATTTTAAAACTTACCATGAAACTATAGTTATTAAGAATAGGAAATTTATTGGAGGAAGGGCAGTTTACTGAAAAACTGGTACTGGGGAAAATGAATACAGACTCTGACCTCACATGATATACAAAACTTAACACAGATTGGATCACAAGTGTAAACAATAAAGAGCTGGAACCATAAAATGCTTTGAAAGAAACATAGAAGAAAATATTGAAGACCTTAAGTTAAGCAAAGAATTAATAATAAAACCTAAAAACATAGTTGGTAAAAGAAAAAAATACATAGAACCCCATCAAAATTCAAAATTTAGCACATCCATAGACACCTTTAGGAAAATGAAAGCATAAGCAACAGTCTGAGAGAAAATATTTGCAAAACATTTGCCAAATACCACATTTGTAGTTGTCTAGTTTTCTCAGCATGTTTCCTCCTTAAAGAAGTTTGTGGACCCAAGTGATTTTTTTTTTCATTTTGTATGATGTGTAGTCCTTTCAGTGCAAACTGACAGTATTTCCGCAAATATAGTTATTTAAAGAATGCTATGGGTCTCGTACAAATTGTTTTGCATTTACTCTATTACAGACAGAAGCCCTGTCCAAAATATCTGATATCAGCCCTTCTCTACCCTAAACTCTGATAGAGGTACTGAGGGGTAGCAACTATAGACACACTGACCGTTATTTGACAAAGTTGCTCTTAAATCTTTCTGAGATCCTAAAGGACTTTGTAACACTGCCATTAGCTTCATATTTAGATATTTTCCTGACAGTGCTCTAGCTTTGATCTTTGCCAGAAACTATATCTTACTCTTAGTATCAATTACCATCTGAAGGGCTGGTAATTTTTAAAACTGGCAAGCTATTCCCCTTTTGCTAATCATTTCCCCTTAGTTTATCTCTTGTTTTTTTTTTGTTTGTTTGTTTTGCAATTCTTTTTTGTTGTTGCTGTTGCCAAGAATGGAAATCATGACCTCAGCCTTGCCAGGCAAGCTCTTACGCTGCTGAGCTATATCCCTGGCCCCTAGTTTATCCCTTTTTAATCTATTATCATCATAACATTTCTGTCAGAAATTTACACCACTGTTTTCTCATATTTTCTTCACTCTCACCTCTAACCAGTTAGTTCCAAGGATGGCCATTAGACCTCTGTTAACCGTTCTTCAAAGCTTTTCCAGGATTTCCATGAGGTGTTCTGTGAGGGCTCCCTGTCCACTCACTGCCTGATTCTATCACACGCTCTCACATTTTAGATTTTTGCTTTGGTAACACCTCATTTCCAAGCATCAAAACCTACATTAGTTATCTATAACTGGATAATGGACTGCTGCAAAATTTTCTGGATTAAAACAACAGTAAACATCAGAGGCTTTGAGTTTTCTTTGGTAGACAAAGTGCTCTTCAGCAAAAAGGTCCCTCAGTTTAGGAGCCAAAAGGAGACTGACAGTTCATGAACCCTCCCAGTTCATGTAGCCCATGTGTTTGTGGACTTGACTGGGAAGTTCCGGCTCAAAGTCGCCCAAGAGGCTGGGGTCAAGATGTCAACAGGGGCCGCAGTCATCTGAAGAGGCAACTACCCGGAGAATCTACTTTCAGAGGAACTCATTCTGGAAGGTAATATCTGTTGAAAGAGACCTGGTTTAAAAGATTTTTTGGACAAATAGAATATGACCAACATGATATTCTGGCATTTCAAAGGCAAGTCAAAGGAGCCTCAGATTCTACCCAGACCTGTAATCCCACCCTGAAATCTAGCTATTGTGCTCTGAAGAAGCTCAGGTAGCCTTGTGGAGAGCCCCAAGCAGAAAGGTACCAAGGCCCTCAGGCAGGAGCTAACACAACTTTCCAGCCTTGCCTCTGCCATATCTGGGATTGGATCGCCCAGACCCAGGGAAAAATGCCCCAGTGATGTCTTATAAAGCAGAAATGGAGTCATTCCCCACCGAGTCCTCCCTGAATTACAGATACATGAGAAAATACATCATTTCCTTTGCTTTAAGGGACTTAGTTTTGAGATGGTTTGTATCAATAGATAACTGGCCAACATTTAACTGATAAGAATTGCAGAAAGATGAGAGGGGGGAAAGAAAAAAAACAATAAAAGGAAGGAAACTTTCAAAATAATACAAGAAAAATTCCCAAGACTGAATCTCCAGATTTAAACCAAAAGAGAAACAAACTGCTGATTTCCCAGTACAATGCATTTTTTAAAAATACCATGCAGTAGATATCATAAAATTTGAGGATACAACCTATAAGGACAAGATGCCCAAAACATCCAAATAGAAAGATGAGTCACACACAAGTAGAAATCAAACTGTTCTTATTTAGTAGTTTTGGAAGCTAGAACTAAATGAAGAAGTGTTTCAAAACCTTTTAAAAAGTATTTTCCACCCAGATTTCTAGTCCTGGTCAGACTATTAAGCAAGATTGAGGGGAGAATAAAAGAGTATTTCTGTTTTACATGCAAGGTCTGAAATATTTGTCCTGCCAACAAATGTATTAAGCCAACAATAAAGAGATCTGTGACCCAGACACAGAGCTTGAGCACTGGAGATGGGAAGGAAGTTCTGGAGGAAGAGGAAGGGAAATCCCCCGTGCTTTTAGAACAGCACCACCAAAGAGGCAGGAGGTCTGTATGGAGACTGAAGTGTTGGCTGTGAGGAGGATGGAATGAGTAAGTTTCCTGGGATTTCCACACTGAAAGGAATTTGGTGGTTCAGGCAGTGACTTATGTTTCAAAGAGTAACAGATTAATGAAAAACTGAGCAAAAACAAAATACTGGTAAAGAAACCCTTGAGGTTACAAGAAGCAAAATGTTACAGAGGAAGGAAATGTACATATGCTATCCTAAGGACTCAACTGTGATAATGTTTAAGTGGTCATGATAATGTAAACACAAACTTCCGAACCCCAAATCGTGATGCAATTGTATTTAAAAATTTGGGAAGGGAAGTGCGAATTCCAGCAACAGAGTCGGTTTGAGAGAAATATTTAGCGAATGGTTTAAAATGAAAAAAAAAACAAAAGAAAGAAGCCTACACACAGGGTTTGACTATAAGGCAGTACAGCAGTACAGTGTGCCCCTGGGTCCATATGAGTTCTTCCAGTCTTTCTTTAGGGAGGATTTGGTCAGCCGGAACAGGACCAGAATGCAGGTGAGGCAGGGGAGATGAGGAGGTTCAGATTCTCAGTCCACAACCTTGCAAGTCAAAGCCCCCTTAGGTTTTGTGCCCTGGGTCATACTTGCATTCTATCTGTGGAAAAACCACTGGTTATCATCAAGGTGGTGGTAGAAAGAGCAGACTGTAGAAAACCCAAGGAAAATGGGGAGAAACGGGAGGCGGCAGTGGATGATGAGACATCCTAACAGGGGTAGGGAAGGGTGGGAAAAGAGTCCTTTCCATTCACCCTGAAGAAAGGAGTGGGCGTTTGCAAAACAGCAAAAGGAAGGACATTCTAAATTCAACAAGGACAACAACTACAATAAGGACAACAACAAACCCACAAAAACAAAAGAAGGGACCCATTGTGTGGGATTGAGGGAAATGAACCCAAGTGAGAAAGGAGACGGGACGATTGAGATCCAATGATGCCTTATTAGGGAGCATGACTTAAAGACACTAAGGCAGATTTTTACTATATGGTTAGAGTCCTGAGAAAGAACTGCTTGTAAAGCAGAATTTAAGAATAACCTACAGTTGATTTTCCATCTCTCCAAGGTCTCAAAACAAAACTCAGAAGCTGTAATTTGTCAGCATTACTCAGTAGATGATCATGGCCCACAGGGACCCTGAGGCAGCTGGCATGAATCATCTCAGACGCTTCCAAATGGAATTTCTTTACCATGCACGGGATAAGCTTGCACAGAGGTGCTGTCACCCCTGCAAAAAGGGAGCATGAGGAGTGAGATGCCCACAGTTCCCTCTGCTCCAAAGCCAGATTCCCATGAGTCCCTGGGAAATAGACCAGGAAGTTTAGGCAGGAGAGACAGAATTTGTGATGACTGAAGATACCACTGTGAAAACAAACAAACATCTAGTTCCAGCTCCCCTAAAGAAACGCTGGACACTGTTTTGTTGGCCTATTGACTGACTTAGCATAATATTGTCTCAATCTTGGTACGGTATCAATTTCTGACAGTACAATTGTGGGCTGAGGCAAGAGTGCATTGTCTACAGGGCCAGTCAAGGAAATTGGGAACTTGGTCAGTGGCTGTAAATATCCTCTTGGTGTTTCAATTTGTTTACTCTGACGTGCTCTCTCTGCCACTGAAAGGCTGCTGGGACACACTGGCACCAGTTTTCAGTGGGAAAGATTAGCTGCTGAGATAAGGGTTGGGGGTCCGCCTTGAGACGTGCCATGGAAAAAAAGATCTAATTTAGCCATTAAATCCCTCAAAAGGGTGGTGAGTTTGACTATAACAATGGGGTATTCAGAAGAACACTTAGTGGACAGGAAAGGCATTTTCAAACACAGATGCAGCAGAGGCCTAGGGGACTCCAGGGTCGCTCCCTCTTCTTATTGACCCTCAGTGAGGAGACTCCAGAAGTAGGGTCCTAGTTCTCACGGCCAAGAGGTGCGAGAGACCAAATACAAAGGCAGAGGACAGCAAAATGTGCTGAAGATTTCTGCCTGGTGATTCGCTGTGGGTGGTCCTGGTTGAATTTAAAGGGAGGAGTTCACTGATCCTTCCCAACTTTAAGTGTCCTAACATACGTGACTACTTCAGAAGATCTTTCTTGGGAAGCTGGGGAAGACACATCACACATAAAGAAATACACTGGGGGAAATGTGCGTAAAGTAAGCACACGAACAGTGAGGGGAATCCCGGTTATACATTCAACAAGACATACACAGAGCAACAGAAAGATTCACATGTCCCGAGTGGGTGGTCCACCAAACTGAAACTGTCCACACACATACACACATCCTAAGAACTGAAGGAAAGGGATTCTCCAGTGTCTGGGATTCTTCAGTTTGAAATGTCTTGTTTGTATTTAGTGTGGAGTGTTTTCCCTGAAGGATATCCTGTTGGAGATTAGTACTGGCTAATTCCTCCTAACATCCTTAAAGAAACATCCAGGGAAACTAAATAAATCCCCACCCTTCCAATTGCCTGCCAAGTGATTTGTCTAGAGGAGTTCAGGAGAGACTTAACATGAAGCAAGACACAAAGCTGTCTCCTCCTGCGGATTCCTGCTAGAACCACTGTTGCTGACAGCTTCCCAGGTGGAGCAGAAGAAATCTTGATCTCACAACTGACGTTGTGAAGTAGTGTGGCACGAGAACTGAACCAACCTGAGACCAACTTCCAACATGGCTGCAGGCTATCTTCAAGCAAATCCACGCCCCGGTTCCCATGCCTATAAAATGGGGAGAAATGTTCATCTCAATGCCCCTGAGCAAACCAAATGGGCCAATATATATGTAACAGTCCTCTATAGTTTATGAGGAACACAACACACATCATTATTATGCGTCTTTCTTCCATCAACCTAAAAAAGCAAACTGACAGGAAATACTCATTTTTTATAACTGAACAGTAGTATGTTCTCATTAGGCAAAAACCCCACTGGTTATTATTGTTATTTTGTGATTGCCACATTGTAAATGTCGCATTTCCCAATCACTGTTTCTGTCATCTCTTCTTTCATCAAACGCTGCAAAGCGGTATAATACCCACTGACCTAGCATGGCTAGGAGATAGAAATTAAGAACCGAGGAAACAGAGTCTGCATGGTCCAACACATTGCCCATCACAAATTTGAAGGTTCTCTGTCCTCTAAATCTCTTATGGCTGGCTTTTCTCCTTTTGTCCTGGACACTAGCTCGGCTTTTCAACAAGATTTACCTGGTTATTAATGCAGTAACCTGTCTAGCTCTTGTCTCTGAGTTCTTATTTATTCATTCCATTTTCCCAGGAAGAGTTGGGCCATCCCCCCATTATCTGTGATTTCATTCCCTCCATTGTTTCTCATGCTAGCTATGCTGAATCCTGCTTTCTATCTCTGAGACTCTACCTGAAATGAGATTTTGACAACCCCTCTCCCTTGCCTTTGTTAGCTTCCGGGTGAGGTAGCCACACCTTTGAGAAGCTCTCCTAATTCTCCTTCAGGCTATCTATCTCCTTCCGAATCCTGAAGGATACCCATCCTATGTGGTGAATAGTCATCTGTGGATTTTCTTAGCACCAATGAAATGATATTGCAACTATTTATTTGCAGATTTTTTCTTACTACATTGTGAGCACCATAAGGAAGGGAATTATTTCAAATATCTTTTTGAATTTGTGAGACCTAGCACAGTGCCTGGAATAGTATACTTCCAATGTGTATTTCTTCTGAACAGACAGGTAAGACAACACGGTGTGAACAGAAGTGAGTCCTCAGTCATGGCGGTTTATTTGTTGATTTTTATGGAAAAAAGTAAAACAAAATTTCAGAACAAAATAATAAGAAAATGATAGTAGCTAATACATTATGTTGTTATCTTCAAAGTAATTACTCAGGGTATAAGATATGGGCATTAAAACTCCTCCAAATAATATTAGCACAACCTTTCCTTTTAGTGAACTAGGGAATCTAGTAGTATAACTATCTTGTATTTTTTTTCCTTTCCCCTTTCTCCTACCCTAGTTCTTTTTTCCTTTTGAACAATTTCTTCCCATTTCACAATATCTATTATACATTTTGGACTTTATTTACTCTTTCAGTTTCTCACACCAGGGAAACAATACAATGTTTACACATGTGAGTTTGACTTATTTCACTTATTTAATATGTTCTTGAGTTACATCCATTTACTAAAAGTCTCAAATTTATCCTTCTTTATGGCTCAGCAGTACTCCATTGTATAAAAATACCACATCTTTTTTATCCACTCTTCAGTTGATGGGCATGTTATGGTTTATACATTGTGTCAACCTGGGGAGTCTAGAGGTTTGGGGGAGTGACTCAGCAGGAAGCCAAGGTGCTTACTTTGTACACATCCTGAGCCTGTGGAAGAGGAGGGCATGGAGACTGTGTGACAGCTGCATGCCCTCTGGGTGGGGGCAGCCTGTTTACAAGGTAAGAGAGAGAAAGAGGCTGCTTACCTGCCATTCTTCTCTTTTGCTGGTTGTTTTTGCTGTGCTCTGCTGCCATGAACACTTGCCCTCTGCCATGTGCGACTCTGCCCCTGAACCAGCCAAGTATGGACTGAAACCTCCACAAACTGTAAGCTAAATAAACCTTTCCTTCCTTCATTTTGGGTATTGGGTATTTTGTCTCAGCAACGAGAGAAAAGTAACCAAGGCAGAATTTGGTACCGAGAGTGGGGTCATTGCTATGACTGTACCTGATGATGTGGTTCAAGAGCCTTTGGAAATTGCTTGTGCAAAGAATTTGGAAAGGTTTGGAGATGTCTGGTCAGAGCTTGGAAGACCAGAAGGCTGATGGAAATCCTGCTGGTAAAGACCAGATTCAGGAGGTTTCTTTTGGGAAGAAGGACTTCATTGGTTGTTGGACTCCAGACGATGTATGTTATGGCTTGGCAGAAAGTTTGTCTGCATTTTGCTCGTGTCCAGAGACTTTGCCTAAGACTGGGATTAAGGGCGGCAGCAAACTGATTAATCTGGCAAAAGAAATTTCAAGGCAGTTGAATGTTGGGGCAGTGTCATGGCTACTGTTGGGGGCTTTTAACCAGATTTATATTCACAAGCAAAAGCAAAGAGCCCAGCAGGACGATTTAAAATGTTGTGAGTCTGGAAAGAAAGGAAGCTCCAGTAAAGCTGTGGACTGCAAAGATAAGGCTCAGGTGATCTCTATTGCTGTGAAGGAACAAGAGAATGGAAAAGATGACCTGAGGGCATCACAAGAAGCAGCAAGTCTCCACCCTTTGCAGCCTCAAAACTGTAGAAGTGAGAGACCTTGCCTTGAGAAGGAAGCCAAAGAGTGCCATGTTCCAGCATGGTGGCGGTGGCCACACCAGGTTCCAGAATGGCGGCGGCATAGAGAATTTGTTCTTCAGCATTGGATTCAGTGTGCCCAGCGATCCAGGCACTCGACCCCTATGGCCAAGAGAGAGGAAAGTTTGGCTACTGCTCCAGGTGTCAGCCGACCTTGGCATCATCCAGGTGGCCCTGGCTTTAGGTGCATGGAGAATGCAAGAGTTCTGAGGTTAAAGAGGCTTCCACCCAGATTTCAGAAGGCCTGGCAGGCCAGGCAGTGTGCCCCTGAGAGGGCAATATGTGAGGCTGTGAGTGTGAAGCACAAGGTGCCCTGGAGACCTCAGAAGTTTAGAGAAGAGAGGACCATGGATCATCTAAGGAAAGCTGCAAGGAGAGAGCAAAGCGGGCCTAAGAGAGAAGCCGTGGAGGCTGTAACCACCAGAAGTGCCATAGGGGTAGACTCATGCAAGCCCTTTGGAGCTCATAAGGTACAACGTGTTGCTTCAGATGCTGGATGTGGAATTACAAAACACAATGTTAGCCCTGCTGGATTTGGGACTTGCTTTGGTCCCAATGCTCTGCATTCCCCTGTTGATGCCTTTTGGAATGGTAATGTTTATTTTGTGCCTTTAAATGTTGTTTAATTTTCATTTGTATGGGGGCAAAATATTATAGTTCTAATGTAATATAATGTCTTTGTATCTGGAAACTGGTTTAAAGAACTGTCTGGTTGCCAAGTTGACAAGGGGTGGATGGTTATGGTTGATACATTGTGTCAAACCTCCACAAAATGTAAGCTGAGTAAACCTTTCCTTCCTTCATTTTGGATGTTGGGTATTTTGTCTCAGCAATGAAAGAAAACTAACCAAGGCAGGGCATTTGAGTTGTTTCCAAGATTTAGCTATTACAAACTGTGCTGCCACAAACAGGTGCACATATATGGCTGTGGAACGATGTTCTTAATTCTTCCAGGAAGAGACCCAGAAGGGGAATAGCTTGGTTGAATGGAATAAGGTCAGAAAGCCCCCCCCTGGGGCTGGGGGTATAGCTCAGTGGCATAAGCGCTTGCCTGGCAAGCGCAAGGTCCTGAGTTCGATCCCTGGTACCGGAAAAAAAAAATGTATATATATATATATATATATATATATATTGGCAGAAGCTTGGCAGAAGCGAGGGGATGGAGTGGATACACCTCCTCCCATCCGGTCCTCTCTCTAGGTGTGGACTAGAGCAGGGCTAAGGAGTAATTTCTCTAAAAGGGAAAAGGAAGGGGTGGAGCTATTTATTGGAGCACTTACCACGTCGCCAGGAGGGTAACAGTCTAGATACCCCATTCCGTCTTCATGGTTGTCATGTGAGGTTTGTGTTTTTAATTCTCTTTCATAGATGAAAAACCTAAACGCTAGAGAGTTTAATTAACTATTTATGATCGCACAGTTCCCAAAAGGTGAAATTCAGATCTGATCCAGATTTTCCTGAGTCTTTCATCCCTGCTTCTCCAAGAAGAGTCCAAATAATCCCAGGTTATTGCAGTGTGGAGAGCACACCTGGAGACAATTTTACTTAAAGATTTTGTAGGAAATGCTACGTGTATATGCCAAATCAAAAAATTATGTAGGTATGCTGTGTCGATATTTACGATAAAGAAAGATGTAGAACAAGATGTTTTCAGATCCAGGACCAGCTGCTTTGGGAGGAGGCCCAGGTTTCTAGCTTCTGCCCAGTTTCCTCTGGGGTCACCAGAGTCACCACATGGAAAAGTTTGAGAAGCTCTGGACAAGCATCAAGAGAGCGGTAGATGTGAGCCAAGCGTGAGGAGGAGTCTGATGACACCATTGCCTCCAGACCGTGGGATGGCTGGGGCAGAGGCTCCAGCTCTGACTCACAGGGCACAGGGCGAGACAGTTAGATAGCAGGAGCTCAGCTGGGAGCTCGGCAACTTAAACTAGTTCAAGAAGACATTTCTAAACCCCGAACCCAGACATCACCCCTGCTAGCCCTGAGCTCAGTGACATGGTGACTTGTGAAGGAGACTGAGCAAAGTCAGTGTCCTCTGGACCTGTCTCAATGAGAACATTGAGGAGAAAGGTTTGCAATGGCAGCTTTCAAGCTCGACTCAGAGAGATGCTGAGTTAGCAAAGAACCTTCCCCTGGAGTTTTCCCTCAGTGTGTGTTTACCAGGTCGCTTAACCTTGGAGCAGCGTTCCAAAATTGTCAATCTAAGACTTTGACTTCAAGTCACATCTAACAAGCATATGCTATATGTGTTCTACATTAGCATATGCATTTTCCTACATTCTAACATCTCTGGTATTGATACGCATCCTAAAAGCCTATGGTATATCATGAGTGAATGGATCATTTTCTTTCTCTCAGGTGTTACCTTAAATAGTGATGTTTCTCATTATCAGTGCCTTCGTGTAATGAAAATAATATATTGTGCTTCTATTTCTGGATTCCCACCTAAACATTTGTTCTGTGAATTTCCCAGAGAGATGTAAAAGAAACACCTCCCTCTGAATTGAGAAGGCTCTCGTAGCCCAAAGAACAACTTGGATAAATCGGTTGTGCCAAATAAGAGAATTCATTGGAGCTCACTTGCAGAGCAATGGGCCACTTGGAGGCTGCAGCACTGCTGAAGTCAACAATTCCCCCGTTGCTAGGCTGCTTGTTCTACAAGGCTGTAAGGCAAACAAATAGCAGAAGCAAAAGACAGGAGTCCTTGGGAAAACTTCTGTGTACTCTGTTCCCTCCCCAGCCCTATGGGGAACTCTGCTGGTCTCAGCAAGTTCTGCGCAGCTACAGTGGAGGATGACCTCTTGTGCTTCAGTCTGGCATTCAGTCTCAACACCAGGCAGGTCCCACTGAGCAGTTATACAGTGGCCACTACAAGATGGAATTACCCTGGTTAGGCTTCAGGGCCAGTCCTCCCTACAACACACTCCATCTAGAAAAAGTTAATGAGCTTTAGATATTATAAACTGCTGAAACTTACCATCTTGTGAAATTGTTCTTTTGTCTTTGTGAGAGGGTTTTTCTGTGTAGTTTAGGATGGCCTTGAACCCACAGCAATCCTCCTGCCTCAGCCTCCTGAATGCTGGGATTACAGGCATTCACCACCATGCCAGGCATGAAATCTTCAAGTGAAACACTGTGTGCAAAAGAAATTATCCTGGCTGACACAGAAATGGAGCCCCTTCATCTGGAAAGGTCCACTGAGAAGCCCCTGAAATCCCCTGAGGCCTTTCTACAGCATAGAGTAAATCAAGCAGATAAATGGAGGAAGGTGTAACTACAAGGCAAAATATAGGCGTTAAAGTTGGTCTTATTGTTCATTTCCATAGCTGCCTCCAACTACATACAAGAAATAGGTGCTTGTATAGTTATGTCAGTAATAAGCGCTTAAACAACTCTTTGAGCTGGTGAGTGCACTTCCCCTCAGTATCCAGGGATATTATGGATACCCCTATGGATACCAAAATTGGTGGATGCCCGAGTTCCTTATATAACAGGGTACAGCATTTGCACATAACCTAGGTGTATGCTGCTCTACACTTTAAATCATCCCTATTGTATAATAGGTATCTACAACAATGCAAATATTGCATGCAGAGTTGTCATGCTTTATTGCTGTGGGAGCATTGACAAGGGAAAAATATCTGTATAGGTTCAGTTCACACAGCATTTTTGCCCCTGAATATCCTTCCATCCACACTGAGTTAACCCCACATACACAGAATCTACAGTTACTGAAGTCCAATCAACGTATGTAAATATGTAACTTTGATAAATTTGTAAAATGAAAATAGGAAAAGCAGTAAAGCCTATCTGGTATAGATGAAGCTGTATTTAGAATAAATATTAATGACTGTAAACATATTTACAAACACATTGATTACAAGCATGTTAATAAATACATTAATTGATCAGTTAAGTAAGCTTTTGACCCAAAGAAATGGAAATAGAATAACTGGAAAAAATCTAGGTAAAGTGAAACATAGAAATCAATAAAAGCAGAAGTGAAAATTTAATAATTAATTAAAAAGCAAAAAGATACTGCTATGTTCTGATTCCTCAGAAAAGAAAGTATGTAAAATAAACAGCAATAAGACTATCACCACCTAATCAGCAGAGCTGGCAGGTTAGGGAGCCTCCACATTATAAAAAGAAGAGAGTTTTGTAAGAAAATAAAACTATTAAAATAATTAAGATATTCATGTCTGTATTGAAGAAGTATTACTCCAATTTACTTAGAATGATTTCTCCTAGGTTGATTGTATCTTATATGAAAGGGATATCTTTATATCTAATTTTTAGTGTTGAATTTAAAATTCAATAGAAAGTTATTTGAATTGCAAATATAGTTGTTTTCCTAATATAAGAATATTTATTAAAGAAATTGCATATGTAGAAAAACACATTGAAGTCTAAAATATAAAAACAATGCCCAATGTGGTGGATTCACAACTGGTGGTCAACTTACAACACCCAGCTGAACTGAACTAGCATAGTGCTGGCGTGGGAGGCCCGCCTGATGATTGCTGCTAGCAGCATAAGAGGCAGAACTGGAGGGGAAGAAGTTTAGAAGCTCTTAAGGAGGTGTTGGCTTTCCTGGAGCTATTGGTTTTCCTGGAGAACCTTGTCAGGCTGGCTTTCCTGATAGGAATGTAGCTGTTCTCATTGTCGAAGGAGCTTGGGACTATGCTGTCACTAAGAAGGGCTTTGGTTCACTTTGGAGGAGCTCTGGTCCTTACTTTGAGCATCACTTTCTGGCTCTGGAGGGGAAGGTGGTGCACTGTTCAGTGTCCTGTAGAAGCTTGTCGCCCTGGCTTTTCTGATATAGACTCAGCTGTTCTCATCACAGGAGGAGCTCAGGACCTCACTGTTGCTGGAGATGGCTGAGGTACCTGTCAGGGGAGCTCTGGGCCTTACTTTGAGCATTGTTTGCTGACTCCAATGCAGACCCCTCAGCCCGCTGGCCCTCATCCCTCATCCCGCTGGCACAGACTTTCTAGCTTCCACCACTGACCTTTGGACCTTTCCAGCAGAAATCCATGAAACAGGCCTGCATGAGACACTGTCATGGGCTCTTGGCCTCCAGTTGGGTTCATGGGGGGGTCTTGTGATGGGCTCTGGGTCTTCAGCTGGACTCATGCAGGACAACGCTGTGGGATCCAGGCCCTCAGCTGGATTCTTTGGTCTTTAGTGTGTGGACAGATTTCCTGCCCTCTCTTTCTATATGACTCTTTGGGTGACTATGATAAATAATCTTATATGTGTCCTGTATTAAATTGTTCCCCTTGAAAAACTTCAAACTACAATACTCACAAAGGCACCATTTCGAGTCCACTGTTAACATAAAGTCACAGACTTCAATATACTATACATATTTGCTTTTCAGTGAACATGAGCATTTTATTATATATTTTTAGTATATTTATTATATTATTATTTATTTTTTTACTTTGCTAGTACATGCTCGCTGTACAGAATGTTCACATTCCTTGTGTAGCGGTGCTATGTGTCCTCAGCACATCTCAGTTCTTCTTCTGTCCCCTCTCCGTCCCTTCCCCCAGCCCGTCTGTTGGTCCCCTCCCATTTGTGAACTGCGTTACTGCGAATTTAGACTACTATCAAATATTTTCATTCATGTATAAAGCTCTAGTAAATAACTTATGTACACTCTTACTATTTTTAAAGAATAAATTCCTAAAAGAATTGCTGGGTGAAAGATCAGAATACCATCAAATATCTTTTGTTTGTGTGTTTGAGACAGGATCTCCCTATGTCGTTCAGGTGGGCCTTAAACTCACAGCGATCCTCTTACCTCAGCCTCCTGAGTGCTGGGAGTATAGACATGTGCCACTGTGCCTGGCTAAATATCCTGATATAGGTAGTTAAATTGCCCTCCAGAAATATATTATACATGCCCAAGGAATATTCTTATAAACCCATTAATTTATGATCACATATCTCTTTAGCATTTCCATCTAAAAAGAGTATGCTAGTGAAATCTTCAGCTACCCTGGCAACACCAGTCCACATTAGAAGACTGTAAGAAGAAAAATAATAAGACACCAAGGAAAAGCTAAAGTAGATTCCATCCAACCAATGGCCAGGCCCAGATCGCTGAGCAAACTCAGACACACGCCGTGCTTCCTCAGCCAGCTGGGCCATTCACGGGGCCAAAGGAGCCAGATGATCTTCGTGCGTTTTCTTTTGCAACCCCCAAGCCAGATTCAAACATATTTATAGCAGCTAAATCCCCAGAACCTACTTTGTAAGTGGCTGTCTGTTTGTTAACGTGTTTTCATTCTTTTACTTTGAAAATAAAATAAAAATAAAAATAAATAAATCCCTAGTACCCATTTGAAAACGAGAACTTCCAGATAAGGCAGAAGCACCCAACTTCAACGCAAACACAAATCTCAGCCATAAATTACCATGACAGTGTGTACCTTACTATCCATTTCCATGGACAGTGCTTACTTGTATACATGCCTTTTTCTGACCATAGTATAACATTTCTAACTGGCCTTTGCTCATCTTTGCCTTGTAATTCATTATACATATCCTTGTATTCAACCTTTAGCAGTGAAACATATTTCTTACCTACAACATAACTAAGTTTTTATCAAAGTCAACCTGACAATCTGTATTTGGTGGGGTGACTGTGCTCAGTCATATTTAATTCACTCTACATCTCCCATATTACTTTATTAATGATATTCATTTTAAAGGTTTTTTTTTTTTTCCTCATTGAGTATAAAATCTCTAGACAATTGGAACTGGGTTTTTTTTCCTTATTTTTCTGGCTTAAATAGCTTGATAAACATTGCACTTCCCCTTGTAAAGCTGAAATTTTTAAATATACTTGCCCAGTCTTTTAATGATTACCTGCCTGTTTCTATACTTAAAAATCAAACTTTTAGCTGGGTGTGGTGGCACATGCTGTATTTCTAGAACTCTGGGAGACTAACACAGAAAGATCCCAAGTTCGAGTCCAGCCTAGGCAAGTTAGCAACTGAGGGGACTTTCTCTCAAAATATAAAGGAGGGCTGGAGATAGACTTCAGTGCAAAAACTCTTGGGCTCAAGCTGCAAGATTTCCCGCGATGCCGTATTTTGCCCTCACCTTTATCATACTCTCTTAAAGCAGAGCTTTGGGCTATCTTTACATTATTCTCACTTTAACTTTCCCTCTCTCCTCCTCACCCCCCTGGAAGATGAGTCTGCATGGTTTTCCTCTTGCCTTTCTTTGCCCCTAGTTCCAATTGTCTAGAGATTTTATACTCAAACTCTTATTAGAATTCCCTCCCTCACCCTTGCACTAGTCCTGTAATACGTGCTTTCCTTGAACTTGCCCCTAATCTAAAACGCAGCAACATCTCTGAGCACCTAGCGAGAGTCCCTGGCCATTAATCTTTCCTTTCCTTTTGCCTTACTTGTTTAAAGTCTGTATCTATGACTCATTGCTATTTCGTTAGAGTTTAGTCTTAGATCTTAAATCCTGCTGACATTGGGAGCATGGGGGGGGCTCTCTAAATTTTATTAAGTGTTTATTAGGATACGTTTGTGATGCATAATAATTACATTCCCCTTGGAGAATTGGTACACGCACATTTTTCACCTTAATCATATTTGCACTCCCTTTTCTCCCTGCCTTGACACCTCCCTACATCCCCAGACCCCCTGCCATTTCCACGAGGACTCTGTATTTTTGAATATCAAAAATGGCTTCTATTGTGCCTTAGCAAGTAGTGAGGTCTGTATAGGTCTACACAGGCTCTTTGCCTACTGCCTTTCTCGCTGCAGACTGTAAATGCTACCCCACTCTCTTCCAGCCTCCTCCTTACAGGAGCAGGCATTTTCCTAATTTGAAGACAGATATAAATGTACAGACTGAACATGCTCACATTCAAGGCAGCATTTGATATCAATCATACTTACCAATCAATACCTGGTGAAATTCCTGAGCCCCGAAGATGATATGACTTCATTAGAATCATTCAGGTAGAAAGCACAAGTCATTGACCATGGAAAAGAGCAACTAGACTTCCCTTCTGTAACACATGCCCAACCCTTTCTATTTTTTAGGCAGAGTCTCATTCATTAAATTCTCAAAATTGCCTAAGCTGGGCTGAAACATGGAATCCTCCTGCCTCAGCCTCCCAGAATGCTGGGATTACATGCATGTGTCACCACACCTGGCTTCTTTTTTTGATTTCTGCACCTTGTGTTTTTCACATTAAGTCTTCAAGACACCTCCTATAAACTTTTCTTTCCCCTTGTAGCTTCTTCCATTGTATTTCTTTGTTCTGGGCTTTCAGCTGCCCCAATTCAGTACTCAGTATTCAGTACTCATGCCCTGCTTGGATTAATTTGATAAATTGTTTACCTGGAAGGTCATGAGGTGGCCCCATGATTGGGGAGTGTGGGAATCCCCCTCAGCAGGCTTCTATTCTGGCTCAGTCTGCCACTGCCCCATGCAGCAAGCCTTCCATGTGGTGGGATGAATCCCTTCTGTCTCTCCTTCTTCTTTATGTGCCATGGCCACTTTTCTGCATTTCCATTTCATCTGCTCACTCATGCTGAGGTCTCCTTGCCTGTGTCTCCTATTTGGTATGTCACACAGATGATAGGAAAACATTTTGTACCCCCAAGGAAGTAGCAGCTTAGAAACCCACAGATTATCCATCACCTCTGAAAGCTCCAGGAGAGGTCTCCGTTTTCTGACACAACACAGGTCCTCATACTCTGCCACTTCCAGGCAGGGGAGGCTACCAGTGTTACAGAAGGGAATAGATCCAGTTCCCACTGGGTCTCAAAGGGACCAGAGACACCACACACCCTCCAGTGGATGTTGTCACAGATCTCAGAAGCAGCATTTGTTTTTTAACATCTTAACCTATCCTTCCTTTATCCAGGGGCAATCCATAACAGCACAGATCTGAAGAGAGAAAATCTGCGCTCAGCCTCATCTCCTTCCTGCCTAGCTCTGAAAAAGTGAGGAATTGGGAGCCACGAACCAAGGAGAAAAGAGTCGTGGTGAGTCTTCCCAGAATCCTTGCTCCTCTGTGTCCTATAAACAGTTGTGTGCCTGTTTATGATAGAAGGAGAGAATGAAATTAAGTCATTTAAATAATCAGAAATAATCACAGTCATAATGTAGGGGGAAAGGTCCAGCCCTGAAAACCAGCCCAGCTGCTGTCTCCTGGCTTGTGGAACCTGATAGAAGACTATACAGTCTCACACTTCACTTTTCCTTCCATTTCAGTGAAGATGCTAGACCCAGGCCCCAGGCCCACACAGCCCCCTTGCAAGTCTTGTGATTCTCTGAAATGACTGATGGCCAACAAAAGCATTACCGGTAAAAACAAAACAGTAAAGAAACTTTTGTAATAAGTTATAACACAGGTCTGAGAAGTGGTTGTATCTGATGAGCCTTATAAATCACTTCTGAAGCATTGCTTCTTTATGCTACAGCCTGTGCCAAAGAATCACAGGATGTCAGCTAACCAACCAGTCATGAACTGAGCATACCAGCCAAATTTGCAAGGAGAGAAGATTGCTGTCTCATTCACCTAATTTGCTGGGCTCAGAATTATGAAGTGTCAGAGTTGAACTCCTTGGAAGTAAAGTCAAACTCCCTTAGGAAGCAGAAGTTTCGGGGGCTGGGGGTATAGCTCAGTGGCATAAGCGCTTGCCTGGCAAGTGCAAGGTCCTGAGTTCGATCCCCGGTACCGGGAAAAAAAAAAAAAAAAGGAAGCAGAAGTTTGTCTCCTGATTCACACTCAGCCTGAGTCTAAGCTGACTCAGAAACTAGAAGTGCAATTGAGCAAGAGTCTGGACAGGCACAACCTGAATTTCTCAAAAACAGTGGAGACTTGCGTCCTCCATCTGCCCAGCTGTTCAGGAAATCACTGCAGCAAACAGATGCACAGAGTCTGACCTGGAGTTGTTGGTGCTTTTGGCTCCACAGAATAAACACGGAAGAGAACTAAGATTCACAAGGATTAGTTCACTGGGCTCTGTGGTCCTTGTGTCCTTCTCTGCTGATCGCAGAGATCCGTGGACTCTGATCATGGTGTGGTACCCTATGGTTCTACAGAAGGTTAAGCAGCCCAGCCCAAGCCACCTGGGTAGCCCTCATATGTAAGTGGATTTATCACACTAGTTCAGTTCAAACACTAGAGTCTCACCCATTTATCAGCCCGTCTCCTTCCAGACCTGTTCCCAGTCTCCTTAATGCCAAGGCCCTCATCTGTGTTTATGAAACCAAACTCATCCATCAGATCTGAAGCTTGTCCCAGGCTTTCTAGAACTGGCCTCCAACTTCCTCGCACCCACAGAGTTGCTGCCTGTTCCAAGACATCCTCAAGAGTCCCTCCACTTCCTTGAGCCTGGCCACCAAGACCCTATTCTGGGGCACACCTGCTAGGGATGTAGCAATGGTGAGGTTCTCCTTGAACAGGGTTAAGATGCGGCTGTGACAGCTCAGGGCCATTACAACAGAACCCAACGGGGTAGCAGGTTAGAAAAAAGCATTCGGAAACAACTTGTAAAGAGCCTTGAATGTTGACATTGAATTTTATCCTGAAAAACAATAGGAGCCTTTAGAGGTTTTATAAATAAGAGCTACTTCATCAGATCTGTCTACAGCTTTAAAACGTCACCCTGGAGGCAACGTATAGAATAGATAGGAATGACGCCGTGACAGCAAGGATGGAGAAAAGTGAGCAAAATCTGAGTGGAGTAAGAAAAGCAAGTTCTCTGACAGATACAAAAGTTGAGATAATTTGAAAAGAGAGAAGAGCCAGGGCTGGTAGGTATAGGGTGTGGTATTGCGTGCCTCCACTATTCACGTCCACTCAGAAACTCAGAATGTAACGCTATTTGAAATTAAGGCATTGGCACGTGTAATTGTTAAGGAACCTGGGATGATATCATCCTGGATAGGACCCAAAACCAATAACTGGTGTCTTCACAGGAAGTAAGGGACATAGGAACAGGGAGCGGGCCATGTGGAGTTGGAGGTGGGCAGAGACCATGTTGATACCAAGAGCCACCATTAACTAGAAGAGGCAAAGATTCTTCCCTGGAACCTTCAGAAGGAACAGGCCATTCTGATGCTTAGCTGTCCAGCTTCTACCATCTGGAATTCTTAGAGAATCAGTGTTTGCCATTTGTGGCACTTTGTCATGGGAACCCTAGAAAACCAATGTTGTAAAAGAAAAAGGGAGAGAGAGGTATAGGCATGAAAGAACTGGCATAGACAAGAGCTGGGTATGGGGAGGAGAAATAAAAACATGAAGCAGAACTCTTGCTCTTTATGAAGTATTGCATTGAGAGGTCTACCAGGCTGTAAAAGAACCCTGCTATGTAGGTTTCCTTATTATCTTCTCTTTCTAATGAGGTGGCTGAGCATTAATTGTTCAGTCTTACATGCCTAGCAATGTAATTCAATAGTCAAGCTTGTCCTAATTGCAGATACAAACAGGAGACGGAAATGGGGCTAATCTGATCATATCAGCGAGTCACAAGAAGAATCGTGAGATATTAAATCTGAGAGATGTTTCCAACACACATTGTTCAAAGAAGGAAGCTTTGAAATAAATACAGGCACTTGGGTCTGATTTTTTTTAAATGATCATCTAGAAGCCAGTGCAATTTCCCACTTACTATTCTCTGTTCACTCGTTGGGGTTAACAGGCTGCCTCCTGCTGTTCTCCCCCCCCCCCCAGCCAACAAGGTGGGTGGGTGGGGCAGGGTTTGTGTATCCAAATTCAGCAGGGGACAAGTGTCCTCTCCCACAGGAGCCACAGGAGCTGGGTTCTGGGAGAAAGACCTCCACCAGACCAATAGGAGCTGTTCACATCTACAAACAATGCTCCCTGCCAAAATTCCAGCCAGCTTTTTGCTGTATGCATATATACAAAGAAAGATATAATAAAGCAAATAAAATAAATTCTGAGAGGTTGCTTTGGAGTAAGGACAAACAGGTCGTGGAAAGGAAAATGAGAGGAGAAAGGGTGGTACTTCTCTGACTGGAAGCATGCAACATACATGACACACATGTGCACAAAGATTCATGTGTGTCCATTCAATGTACATATCAGGACCCCATGCACAGGCACATGCAGCCCACACCGGTGCACACTTACACACACACGACTGACTCTTCCAAAACAAATCCATGACTTTTGTCCTTCTTGGTGGATTTTACTTCTTTGAAGGATGGAAGGACTCTTAGCTCAGAGGAACAACACTGGGTACCTGGAGGGAAAGGGAGAACAGTAAAGGTCAAGCTGAGTCCCTCGGGGCCTGGTGGATTTATAACCTCATGTTCAGAGCTCTGAGCCTGCTGGGGAAGATCTTGTCTGGGAGGTTCTCAGCTTATCTCCCTCTGGGTTAGTACGTACATTTTCTATTAGGGGTAGAGGAAAGAGCTTGTTATTTTTGAGAAGCAAAAGGAAGGAAGAGGTTGCCTCTTTCCACTCAAAGCTAACCAACAGCTGTAATTTTAATATCAGTAACTGACAGTAACAGCTTGGTGGCATCATATTTAATGAGAAGAGACCAGCTCACTTCGTGTGCTGGTTGCTATGTACGAAGATCCAAGGAGTCCATAACAAAGACCGTGAGAGTCACTGCTTGCTAGAAGGAAACAAGGCATTTCCTAAAGAAAGGGGCTGCTTTTGTTCCACCCTATTAGAATTTACAAGGTCTCCAGCATGGAGTTTATGGAAATGACCTGTGAAGCACTTAAAACCCCTAGAAATTGCCTAGATATCACTTGCTTTTAAGAAGCTTCTCTAAGAATACTGAATTTGGGAGAAGATAATTAAAGAACACAGGCCTCCCATGACCATGTTTTTGCCTAGTGGATGACTTTCTGGAATTTTTAAATAGCATCAGTTTCCTTTTATACCCTAGGGCACAATCTGACCCAATAGCAATTGGATAGTTCCTGGAGAGGGAGAGAAATGAGCCATATCAGCTGAGATTGCAAAAAACCAAAGGTTGAGCCAGATTAGGCATGCACCCTGAAGGAAAAATGAAGAATATATTTCAAGAATAAATACATGTGAGTTTAAATAAATCGGCATGCAGATTTTCTTTGTTTCTCACCACACAACCACCCTGAGAAGAAAAAAAATTGAGGACACGAGTTGCTGAGAACTCACTGTGAGTGTGGTTGCCCACAGTGTCAACTACCCCACTTCAGAGGTCAGTACTGATGAAGGAAGTGGCAGCCAAATACCCAAGGCAGGAGGTTGACTTCCCAGAAGACAGTGAAGTGGTGAGCAGCAGAGAAAGAGCCTCTCTAGGAGCTGCTGCCCAGACACTGGAATACAGCAGCACGAGGAAGACAAGAGGGAGGGAAGTGGGTCCCCTGGACCCAGGAAGGACCTGAAGCAAGAATTCAAACTCACAGGGAGAGTAAAGAGAGCAACTTCAACAAACAAGGAAGTAGCTGGTGGAGTATCGTGGAAGGAGTGGTTCAAACCAAGGGAGGAGGCTCACAAATCAAACAGCTCCGAGTAAAGATCTCAGCCCTCAGGAGCTCTCCAGGCAAGAGAACAGGCCAAGGAAATGTGTTTTGTTCCTAGTGGGGATGGAGTGCTGAAGTGTGCTAATATTAATTCACTATACTACACCCTTCTGAACTAATAGAGCAAGGCGAAGTTCCTGGTTTCCTACTGTAGAGAGTGACACTTTTCTTTAGTGTCAGATCAGAATTTTCTTTATCCTGTCCTGCTGCCACAGGAAGCCCAGTTGTTCAGCAGGTTTCCCACTCCAAGTTGTTCGGTTTTTGTTTTGTTTTGTTTTGTTTTTGAGAATCCCTCAGGCATGGTAGGCTGTCCAAAAGGCCAGTCTTGTCTATCTCTTGTCACCAGCCAACCACCTGAGACCTGCCTTTGTGAAGACTCTCCTTCACTCCTCATGATCATTTTCTCAAGACTCATCATCTCAGTGAAAGAGACGATGCTGCCCCTCCACTCCCTAAGTACAAGAAAGACCACTTCATTTTATTGAAGACATGGGACTCTAACAGAAGGGAATTACAGCACACACCACAGAAGAACTTGGTCACGGATATGGCCATTCCCAGTACCTGCCCAGGTTACCCATCCCCTTTCTTCTAGTTCTTCATCGTGTTGCTGCAGCCAGTACTCTCAGCAAGCATGCTGTCAACCACATCTCCATTTCTGTTATTTTTTCTGTACTTTCTGTGCCTTTACCCTCAGCTATACCCTCAATTCTTTTTTGACTTTTTATTTTGAGGTAGTGTGTCACTAAGTTGCTATATTACTCAGGCTGGGCTCAAACTTGAGATCCTCCTGCCTCAGCATCTCAGAGTGATAGAATTATCGGCATGTGTCATCATACTGAGTTTACCTCTCCATTTTTGAACCTCTCCAATTTTGAATCTCTCCATTTTTACATATTCTGAAATCCTTTGAGTAGCCACATACACCGAGAGCTAAAGGAAAAGAAAAGGCAATCTCAGTGATGTGATTTCAGTGTAATGAAGACGAGCTTTTATATTACAAGCTCAGCAAGATGGAATATCATTATCTATGACCTCCTATGGCAGACTAGAAAGCTGGGCTTGACTGTAGTTTTCTGTTACAACAGTAACAGGAATAACCATACTAGAAGCTATGGTTGGTAAAGTTTCTATGCTATGCTAATAACAGTGCTAAGCCTTTGTATATATTATTTCTAATCTTCACTTTGTTAGGTATCAGCCCAAATTTATGGATAAGAAAACTAAGGAGAAATAAAATACCTTGTCTAAGATCACAGTCATGGAAACATTAGAAGATCAAGGCCAAGATAGTCTAAGACCCTAAACCAGTAGAATAATAATTGCTTCCTCAAAAAACTGTGAGGAAAAATCCCAAGAAACTTCCAGGCAATTTGTATTTTGGTATTTTGATCTGATGAGTGGGTGAGGCTTTGATCTTGAGTATAATATAGAATCCCAGCATTCAGGAGGCTGAGGCAGAAAGGTAACCATGAGTTCAAGGACATGCTGGGCTACACAGTGAGCTCAAAGCCAGGCTAAATTACATAGTGAGATCCTGTCTTAAAAAAAAAAAAAACTAGTTAAAATACAAAACATAAACTAAACAAATACCATGAATTAACTAAACCTGGATATGAAATTTGAAAAATTCATTTGAGAAAATTAAAAGGGCAAGGAAAAATAAAACATAAGAGAAAATATAAAAGGAATAGAATTAAAGCAAATAGAAGGACTTCCGGGAAGATGGCGACCGGGTAGGCAGCAGAGAGAGAACCTCCCAGAGAATTACCACCCAAACAATGAAATATAGCAATATGAAGACAGAAATGAGGACTTCCGGGAAGAAGACGATCAGCCGAGAGACCGAGTGCGGAGGGAAGAACGGCTTCAGCTCCTGAACCCGACAGAGAACGCGCTACTGGGACAAACTGGGCCAAACTGGACAGCGCCCCAGGATCCCGCTCAGAACCCCACCCCCGCAGCCAACACTGCATGAACTGGAGCAACAACGACCGGCTGGCGGGATTTCTGAGTCGGGGAAAAGCTCCATCCAGGGAAAAACACCTGAACAGCACTCCTGTCTGCACGATCACAGGGTGAGTTAAGTGCGCGCTCTAACCGGTTTTTCCTGAATCGGGAAGAAGCTCAGCCCAGCGAGAGACATCAAAGCAGCTTTAAGGACTGTGGGATCTCCTGAGTGGCAAGACCTACTTAGGCGCCCCAACGGGTTTTGTGAGGTGGGAAGGAGCTCCACCCAGGGAGGAACACCTGAGTGGCCTATCTGCAAGAATCCTGGGGTGGCGAGCTGTTTATTCACCCCGGCCAGGTCTTGGGGTAGGGAGTAGAAGCGGAAATCTCAGCAGACAGCTTAAGGGACATTCTCCCAAAGAGAAGTAACCATTGGAGCAGCCTCTGCAGCAGACCTTTGCCTGCTGAAC
>PVLD010017151.1:0-42777 GCA_004027595.1 Dinomys branickii
GACCTCTGAGCATGAAGGACCTTTCAGGTTCCACCTCTTCCAGGAAGCCCTCTACTCTTTCCCTCGAAGCCCACTCCTAAGAGCAGGCTGGATGGAAGCCGTATACCTGCAGCTCACTCTAGTCCACCCACCGTCCCAGGCTCTGGGCCACAGGCACGTGTTCAAGGTCACATAGGAGCAGCCAGACCAGCTCAGTCCAACCCTGAAGTCTCCCCACCACTTGTGGGGTTCTGTGAGCAGCTACAGTGGGGAGAGAGGCGCCCCAGAGGCCCTGGGGAGCCATGAAGAGCAATTACCTTGAATGAACGGGGAGGCAGTGCCTCTCCCCTAATCACCCTCCATTTTCCAGCGTTTACAGACTGTTGCTTTCCAGGGGCTTGCTAGGGCAGGCAGGGAGGAGACGGCCCAAAGCAGGAAAACCGGGTTTCTGCTAGGGGTTCTGGTGGGGGTGGCTCCTGTCAGAGGTCAGAGGTTGAGCAGGAAGAGGGCAGGTTGAGCACAGGGGCCAAGCAGAAAGCTGGGGACAGAGGTCCTGAGTGCGGGTTCCCCGTGGGGCCAGGAGGCCGGGGGTGGGGGGTGGGGAGAAGGGTCCCTCCTCCCTGGACTTCATGCAGGATGCTGACGTGACCCTGCATGGCCAGGAAAGCCTGAGCAGTGGCTGGGGGTGGGGGAAGGGCCTTGGAGATCAGGGCATGGGGCAGGACCTTAGGGCCACAAGAGCACTGAAAATGGGTGCTGGAACAGAGGCCCACGGCCCAGGGGCGCTCAGGAAGGGGGGCTCTGGGGGAGGGGAGTCAGGTCCGCTGACTTTGCTAAAGCTCCCTCACTGAGCCCTGCTTCCTCCTCAGTAAGGGGTAAAGACTGGGCCAAATGCACTCAGCATGTGACTGGGTCCCTCTAGCTCTCACCCACAAGGACCTGGCTGCCCCTGTGAAGCTTGGGAACCTGGGGACTGGGATGGGCTTCTGTGTATCAGGCCTTTCCCAAGTCCCCACGATGACTGCTGGGGACAGATGCTGCTGAGGTCAGAGGTGCTCCCCGGCTCCCCAGTGGAGCACCTCGCTTTGATCTCTACCCCGGGAGTGAGGGATTCAGGAATTGAACCCAGGATCTTCAACTGAGCTACATCCTCAGCTGCCATCCTACCCTCACACGGTAATTTATTTTTACTTTTGAGACAAGGTCTTGCTCAGTTACTGAGTTGCCCAGGCTGTGTTCTAAGGGATCCTCCTGCCTCAGCCTCACAGAGCACTGGGATCACAGGCATGAGCCACTACCCCCAACTGGATTTGAGGTCCTGGAGCTCAGGGCTTGGTCTTCCTTACTGCTGTGGTCACCATAACATGGCCTCCAGGGATGTCCAAGCCCAAATGAATTCTTGGAACCTGTGAATACACCCCCTTCCCCAGCCAAGAGGACTTTGAAGCTGTGATGTCTGAGACGGGGAAACCATCCCGAGTGGCCCGAGTGGCCCAGGTCGTCACACAAGTCCTTAAGCTCAGGGCCTGTCTCTGGCTGAGCAGACACGGAGCCAGGCAGAGGGAGGGAATCGAACAGGAGCAGGATGCTCGGCCCCTGCAGAAGCCGCAGCCCTCAGCTGACGCTGGCCAGGAAACGGGGCCTGGCCCTGCAGCCCAGCCCAGTGCGTCCTGTGGGAACACGCCCGCCCACACCCTGATCTTAGCCTGAGGCCCGTGGACTGCTGGCTGTGGAGCGTAAGCATAGGGATGCCTCTGAGGCCAGTTACGCAGTCACAGGAAACTGACCATGCCTGGGGCACAGTGTCCCCGTCTGTGAGGTGTGTGGCATCGGTCGTGGCCTCTGTAGAGAAATCACAGGTGCTGGGAGGGGGACTTTATGGGGTCAGGCTCTTCAGATGCCCTGCTGCTTCCTCCTGTCCTGAAGTCCTGTGACCACTGCTGGGGACTCTGTGGCCACCCAGGGTGACAGGCCTGAAAGCACGAATGTGATAATAGCTCCCAGGGGAGGAGGTGGCCAGAGGGGCACAGAGGAGTGTCCTGATAGATGCAGGGTGGCAGGAGGCTTCCCATGGAAACCAAGGCAGGAAGTGCTGGCCGGAGGGAGGGAGGTGGTCAGGCAGGGTGCTCTGGGGAGGCCACAGCATGGGCTGCGGTGTGGTGAGCGAGTGAGGCCTGGACGCCTGGGGTGTCCATGTGGAAGGGTGGGCCCCATCAGGAGGAGCTGCCAAAGTCAGAGGGCAGCAGCTGGGCAGAGGGTAGGTCGGACCTGCCCGGAGGAGCTTGGGGTTTTACTCTTGAGGGCAGGGAGCCTCTGCAGGTGTCAGCAGGGAGGAAGGAGCCAGGCTGAGCCCTTGGGAAGTCCCGTCCTGCTGGCACCTGGCCTGGCCACATCCAGGGCCCAAGGTGCTGCAGGAGCCAGGCCAGCCCTTCCAAGGGATGAGGGACTGGGGGCTGGGGATATAGCTCAGTAGAATAAGCGCCTGCCTAGCAAGCACAGGGTCCTGAGTTCGATCCCCAGTACCACCAAAAAAAAAAAACCAAGCCTGGGATGAGGGACAGCTGGGCGCCTCAGCCCCTTCCTCCTCGAGCCGCCACCTCCCTGGGAAGGACGAAGTTGCCTCAGGAGACCTGGCCCTGTCTACCCTCCACATGTCATCTGAAAATGTTCTCAATTGAAAAGGGAACGTGGAAAGGAGGATTGAGGCAGTCACTGCCTCCCCGGCCGGATCGGCTGCAGGGAGGGTAATGATTTTCATTAATGCCGTCAGCCTTCCACCAACTTGATTATAATTACTCTCCGGCCGCGGTGCTCGGGATGACGCTGAGAGGAGTGAACATTAATCAAATCAGCTGATCCCACCTGAATGCTGATGCCTGAACCCTGGAGCCCTTGGCCAATGGGAGAGGCCAGGGGGGCGGCCTGGGCGCTCTCTCCCTGGGGTGGGACGTACACATGGGAGGGGTGAATGACTGCTAATGGGCTGTGCCCCTGAGCCACCCCCCCTTGCCAGCTCAGTCTCACCCACCACCTCTCAGGTGCGCACCACAGCTCCTGGCTGTGAGATCCCGGTTTGTGTTTCCGGATGAGCAAGTGCTGCAGCTCAGAGAGGTCTCGGGCCTGCTGAAGGACACACAGCACACTGCCCTGGCCCAGCTTCCTTCTCGCCGTGTTGGTTGTTCTTAGGGAAGCAGAGGGCCCAAGGGCGGACACTGGAAAGGCAAAGAGGACAGGGAGAAGAGGGCAGGAGGAAGCAGCCCCTCCTCCCAGTCTGCGGCTGCGCCAGGCACAGCGTGACCCTCACTGAGCCCTGCCTCCTCCGCAGTAAGAGGTGAAGACTGGGCCAAATGCACTCAGCGTGTGACTGGGCCCCTCTGGCTCTCGCCCACAAGGGCCTGGCTGCCCCCGCGAGGCTTGGGAACCTGGAGACTGGGATGGGCTTCTGTGTATCAGGCCTTTCCGGAGCCCCCATGATGACAGCACACACCAGGCCTGGGCCCCAGGCTGGTGCCTCTGAGGGTCTGTACGGACACAGGGGACAGAAGTGGCACCCACCCCAGGCCCAGCACCCAGCAAGGCCCTGGGGAATATGAGCAGAGCTGTGTCATCAGGATTTTGCCCTGCTGAAGGTGGCAGGGTGCTCTGCGCCCCCTCTGCAGAATCAGCCCACATCCTGGGCACCGGCCACCACCTGCTGCTGTCTCAGAAGACACAGAGAGAACTGTCCTGTCACCCAGCGCCAGGTCCCTGGAAGGAGTGGCCGGCAGGTGACTGGTTCTTGCTGGGTGAGGCAGAAGAAGAGTGATGCCTTCTTACTGCAGAAGGGGAGGAGACTGAGTGATGGAAGGCGGGACCTAAGAAGAATGAGGGTGTGTTAGGGACCTGTCTCAACTGCCCTAGATGAGTGTGAGCATTATACACTGCAAATGTGTATTAATAAAAATAGAAACTTAAAAAAATATTTAATTGGGAGAAAGAAACAAAACACCATGAATCTCTAGGCCTAGAGAAACAGCCAAACTGCACTTTGAGGGTGGGCTTCCTGGCCCTGACATCCCCCGGGGCGCTGAGCTAGGAAGGGTGCAGACAGGGCACCAGTTCCTGGAAGTGCTGCAGGAAGGACAGGGCCACCGCTAGTGTCCTGTGACAGGGACAGCACTGGCAGGTGGCAGAGGTGGGAGCGGAGCCCACCCTGGCCGTTGTGGAAGGATCACGGACCTCAGGAAGCCCAGGTTGAGCCTGACCAGCCACAAAGAGCAAGGTCATTTGGCATAGGTCACCTGCCCTCCACTGTTGCTGCTACCCAGACTCACTGGAGACAGTGACCTTTGATTTTCCAAACCCAGGGCAGCACGTGATGCAGGTCCTGCCTGCGGAAGAAGCACGGGAAGGAGAGAGGCTGCTGGGATGCAAAGCAGACCGCTTTTAACAAAAGCAGGCTGAGAACGGGTGGAGAGGCTCCCTGGAGACCAGACCCTGTTCTCAGAGGCAGGGGACCTCCAGGGCACAGGACAGATGGGCTTCCAGACAGGAGGAGTGGGCAAGAGGACTCAGACCCAGAGGTGGAGGCTCAGCAGCCGTCCAAGGGCAGCTCTCAGGAAAGAGCAAGGGCTGATGCGGACAGAAATCAAAACAATAACGGGTGAGATGTTTCCCCAGCTGCAGCAAGATGCTCGTTTACAGATCGAATGTGCCCGGTGCGTGTCCAGCAGAACTAATGATGGAAAAACACCCACGCCTGGTGGAATTTCAGAAGGAACAGAGAGGAGAGAATCCTGGAAGCTCACGAAAGAATGAAGCAGCGAGGGACAAGAGAACAAGTCCCAGAGCCACCACCCCCCACCAGGAAAGCTGGGGGGCAGCAGGGCAACGTTGGCCAAGTTCCAAGGGAGAGGTTTCAGACGGAGGTCGGCACTGTGCGGAGCCATCCGGGAAGGAGGTGGGAAGGGGGCTTCTCCAGACAAGGAGGTCTGGTACCCACACCCAGCTGGACGAACTCCTGCACTGGGGCTGCACGCATACACAGGTCCAGGTGTACGCATACCGGCGTCCTGACTACATGCACACCTGGGTCTGAGCTCCAGGCACACCTGAGGTCAGGCTGCAGGCACACCTGGGTCCCGCTCATGCACACACACACCTGAGGTCAGGCTATCTGCACATCTGAGCTGCGAATGACTGAGCAGGGGCCAAGAAGAAGGCAGTGCAGGCCTGGGGAATGAAGTCCCTGAGGCTGTGCAGAACAGCAGTGAGACTGAAAGCTGGTGAAAAGATATCGGTGGAAGTGGGTGCTGGGCTGAGACTGAGTTTCCTTTGCAGGTCCATCCCAGCTCTGGGATCCACAGGGAGTAATATTTACACAAAGTAGCAGCATCAGCCTATGTGCTCGTTTCCGACATGCAGGAGGAGTTTGCAGCCTGAACTGGGAGGAAGGACTATGACTTGCTCTACCTGGGCGGTGATGTGTTCCCTGGACAAAGAGGTGGCCCCGGGCCAGTGCAGCCAGACAGGGAAGGCGCAGAGTGGGTTCTGTGTCTTCCAGCTGGCTGAGGTCAGCAAATGGAAGCCCAGCCGGCTTCTCTGCTTCCCCCTCCCGCTGCCTCCTCCTGCCCAGAGCCCACAAAGCGGCAGCTCCGTGCCTAGCACTTCAGTCAGAGCCTTGTCAGGGCAAGAGGTCCAGCGTCACACAGGAGTGTGCTGAGGTGTAGCAGATTAGAACAGGAGCAGGCCACACCGCAGTGATTTGAAAGCTGGGCGTGGGAGGCAGGACAGAGGGGGACATCTTGCACAAGGGGCAGCCTGCCTGCCGGAGGCATCCAGGCAGGTGCGTGGATGGTGGTGCTGGGGTCACTGCAGACACAGGTGAGTTTAGAGATACGCGGCTGTGGCACCGTGTGCTGGAGCCTGGACTTGGTTCTGCTGTAAAGGCAACCTTGGAGGGTGCCGGGGAGTCCGAGCAGGGGACAGTCCTGAGGACGAGGTCTCTCCACTGCCCTGAGGACAAGGCCCCTCTGCTGCCTCTGCCCGGCGGGAGGATTGGGACACAGAAGGCAGGAGTGCAGAGGCAAGGGCAGGAGTGAAGACCACGGGAGCCATGGTCCCTGGGTGTCCCAGGGCTTCGGGGAGGCCCCAGTGCAGAGCAGGAACCCCAGGGAGTGTGTGTCAAGCCGAGAGACAGCCCTGGACGAGTGTTAAAGTTATAAAGGGAAGCGGAGTTAAAAGCAGAAACTGCAAACGGCCCTTGGCGAGGAGAGGATTGGGGGCGGGGGCGGCACTGACTCTTCCTTTTAGACTTTCTCGTAGAATTTGCATATGCATCATCCATAACCATGTGCAGATGTAACTTTTTAATTAAAGAGGAAGTGGAGGTAGGCATAGCTGGGAAGATGGTCTGGGCCAGCCCCCTTCCAGAACAGATGTCTCTGCCACCGCAGGAGGACTCACACCAGGACCTGTGACCTTGAGGGCCATGACCTTGAAGTGGGCAGGGGCCGGGCAGCTCTGGAGTCGGAACTGAGGCCCAGTTGGGAAAGGAGATGTCAGCTGACAAATCTGGGTTCAGGGACTGGTAAGAGGTGGAGCTGGGATTTGAACCCAGGAAGCCAGTGGTCAGATTTCCCTCCCCAACCTCCCGTGCCTCTACCCAGGGCCCAGGTTGTCCCCCGCTGCCCCCACCCTGCAGGCACTGGCCAAGGGGGAAGGCAGAGGTGCCAGTTCAGTCCATACCAGCAGACTCCGTGGTCCTAGCACCAGCTGTGCACAGGGGTCCCCAGGGCCCAGATTTCAATTCAGTTATAAACACTTGATGATGTGGCCAGGAAGAAGGTGCTGGACTGCACGAGGGGCCACCTTGGCGCCTCGGGAACACAGAGCTCAGAAGTGTTTGCCCAGGACGCATTCATTCCTTCTGATGACCCACTGGCACCCAGCCAGACGGGGCAGCAGTTCCAAAGGCCTCCTGCCAGAGCCCAGCCCTGCCCACTCCCCAGGATGAGCGGCGACCCTCCCCCTTGGCCAGCAAGGGCTCCCGATTGCCTGGTGAGCTTCCCTCTGTGCAAGAGAGGTATGATAGAAATAAAGTGGATGGGAAGGACGCAAGGAAAATTGTCATTTTACTTTTTAATTTTCTTTCTTTCTTTCTTTCTTTCTTTCTTTCTTTTTTCTTCTTTCTTTCATTCTTCCTTCCTTTCTTTGAGACAGTATAGTTATAGACAGGTCTTTATTATAGACAGTTCTCACTGTATAGTTAAGGCTGGCCTTGAGGTCACTATGTAACCCAGACTGGTCTAGAACTTGGGGCGATCCTCCTGCCTCAGCCTCCTGAGTGCTGGGATTATAGGCTAATTTGTCTCACCAATACTACTAGTTTCTCTTAGTTTGTTGGAAAAAAAAAGTTTTGTGCTAATATCTGTTTATTTCTTCTTTGTCAGGGAGGATTTTTTTTGTTGATGTCTGGTACTCCAAGCAACTACTTTGAAAATAACAATACAGTGTATTAACTGTTGTTATTCTCATTATTTTGTTAGGAAATTTTGTTTTATTACAATATGCATATATATTACAATAAAGGAGACATTGACATACATCCCCCTCAAAACCCACCCCTCCAACAAATGCAACCCTATCGTCCTTGTGCCTTTCTGAAGCAGCTCTGAAAGGCTCTGAAAGTGTATTTTTATGAAGTGTGATCAAAATTCAGTGACTGCTGCTGCCGAGGTCATGCAGCAGAAAGGCAGCCCCATAAAACGTGACAGTGAATCTCATCTGCCGTATTCTCCAGCTCTGACACTCTGTGACTTCCAGCTCCTCCCCAAAGTCGTAATGGCCAAGGTCAACATTTTGAATCCATTCAGGACACTGAGGCGGCCAGGACAGTGCAGCTAAGGACGTTCAAGAAAGAGGACTCCAGCCAGGTGTGGTGGCACACGCCTGTAATCCCAGCACTCGGGAGGCTGAGGCAGGAGGATCCTTGCAAGTTTGAGACCAGCCTGGACTGCATAGTGAGACCCTGTCTCAAAAAGACAGAAAAAGAAAAGAAAAAAAAAAAGAAGAAGAAAGAAATAGCACTCCAGAGCTGCTGTAGAAAATGGCCAGGATGATGGGATGAGTGTGTTTGCAGCAAGGGGGAGGATTTTGAGGAGGGTTCAGGGCAGTGTGTCTTTTACTGTAATAAGTTATTTAAAAATTTAAGCATTTACTGTGTTTTTCAATCACAATGCATATTCTCGCGTGTCTGTAAAGACGGCTGTGGGAAGCAATAGTGGCTGCAAAGACCGAGACGCCAAGTGCAGTCCTCTCCTGAGCATGTGAAGGAGGTGTGCAGGGTGAGGCTGTGCACAGCAGACGGATCAAATAGCATTGCTTATTGCAATACAGACGAGATGCTCCTGGAGCTCAGAGAGATGAAGTCGCTCACACAAAGTCACACAGCCCAGCCTGAACATGTCCACAGCCCATCCTCCTAGACCCGGGTACGGCCTCCTGCCAGAGCCCCCAGGGTGACTGGAATCAACACAACGCTGGCTTTACCACCGGTGCCAACCTGGGCCACAGGTGTTTATTACTGTTACGGCGCTAGCAGTGTCAGCGTCTCACCTGCATTGCCTAGCAAGGCCCGTGGTCCAGTTCCACACAGGCCTGTTAGTCCAGGTTCGCAGGTGACTCAAGGGACCTCCTGAGCTCACACGCTCAGCAAGGGCTGCCTGTGTCCAGGACACCTGGCCAGGTTGGCATCTGCTGGCTATTCATGAAGAGCTGGTGCCGTTCCCGAGCCTGTCTGGTGGACCTGGCCCTGCCCATGTGCTACATCACCCACGCCATTAATGCCATGGTGCAGCTGTGGACGCGCTGCTGCTCAGCGGACGGACAACAGCGCTTGAACACGCCCAAGGTCAAGCAGGTGAGAGGCCAGCTCTCCCCAGCCAGGCTGCAAAGCCACAGCCCTCTCCCCTGCATCTGCTGGAGCAGACCCCTCACTGATGGGTGACTCCTCGCAGCTGACCCAGCCGGCCTCTCAGTCCCCTGGGCCCTGCCCACCCACAGAGCCAGTGCAGCCCCCGGTCCTCAGCTGGGCCGGCTTGAAAGTGCAGCGAGCTCGTCTGAAGTGACTGGGTGACACCAGCTCGCCTCTGGAGCAGAGCTGGGTAATGAGGAGGCACAATGGGCCCTAATTGCCTCCTGGTCTTTTATCACTTATTGTGCGCTCTCCACAGGCCGTGGGGAAGCTAATTGGCAGCCAGCCTTGAGCTTGCGAGGAGCAGCTCAGCCCTTTAAGTGGCTGATGTTGGAGAGATCAGAGGCTGGGAGTTGCGTGTGGAGGAACTCAGAGCCCAGCCTGGGGACACAGAGAGCAGTGCGGCACACAAGCGGGAGGCTGGCCGGGGTTCCAGACATCTGTGCTCCGAGCCAGAAACCCCGAGCTCAACTTTTCAATCAACTGGCCTCACTGACCAGGTGACCCTAGCGGGGACGTGGAGGGGACCGTGCAGCCCGGGTACCTCTGGGCAGTGGAATTCCTGGATTTTGACCACCACATTATGCAACCCAAAAGAACTCAGACCCCACGTGGTGAGGCCTCTGCAGAGTGACACTGGTGGGAGCTGCCACCAAGAGGACCAGAGTGGCCTCCTCGCTCGTGAGAGGGGGCCACCAATACCTTCTCCAGTCAGTGGCTTCACTCGGGCCCCACATGGGCTCTTCTGCCCGCCGCCCCTTGCATACTTCCTGTCTATCCCACGGTGACAGTTTCCTCTCTTTTCTGCCCACTGCTGGGATGGTCTACACTGGCAAGGCTGAGGAGTCGTCTAGACAGCACACACTTTCCTCTCCGGCTTTGACTCCGGCCTGTCTATCTCAGTGAATCCCCCCAGTCCTGGATTCCAGAAATCCAGGAAGCAGCTGGCCCCACAGCTCTCCCTGGAGGACGGAGAGGCACAGAGGTGACAGCACAGAAGACACCCTCCCCATGCTTGGGAGGCGGCTTTGTCGCATCTCGGTACCCCCAATCCCTCCGTGTTAGGGTGCAGCTGGCTCCCAGAAGCCCCGTCTAGCAGTGGGGAGACAGGGATATAGCCACTGGGCCCACAGGGCTCTGCGTTCTGATCATCTGTACGGGGACCACGGGGCGGGAGAGGCAGGAAGCTGATGGGGGGTCAAGGCCTGACAGGGAGGAGAGGATTTCCAGGGTGATGGTGCCCTCGGGACAAAGGGCGCGACAAGGGTCCAAGGGCAGAGACAAGGATAAGGCCACAATGGCATGGGCTGTCCCTGTGGCGGGAATAGCAAGCACGGAGACCACAGAGGGGAAAGAGCCCGGGCCACTGGGTTCCTGCACGGCTAAGGCAGGCAGCACCTGCCCGTGGGTCCCAGGCCCCAGGCAGAACGGGGCGGGGGTGGCAGTAGGAGGCATGAACAGCCTCTGAACCCGGTGTGGCCTCAGCATCCTGCTGTACTGTGAGCACAGTGGCTGGGATGATGGGGCCCCAGGGACACATCTGTCCTGGGGGGACACGGATTCCCTTGGCTCCAGCACCAAGCTGAGCTCAGGGACCTCTACAGCCTGCTCCTCAGGCAAGCATTTTCTGCTCTGGCCACTGCTGACCACTGCAGGGCAGGGGAGATGCCCTCCCCCTGGAAGGGCCAAGCGGAGCCCTGTGGAGGAGCAGTGGCTGGGGACACCCCGGCAAAGGCGTCACCATGTCCAGGGTACCATGGTCACTCTGCGTGCACACTGCCTGCTGGTCTGGCCTTGGAAACTTGTGCATCAGCCTCTCGGGCTGGCTCTGTGCAGAGGGGACAAAGTGAGCAGAGGCTGCTGGGGTGACCAGAGCAGAAATAGGGACCTCAGGGTCAGTGGGACCAGAGGAGCCCAGCTGGGACCTGTGGCTGCTCCCCACCTGTGCGGTGAAGATCCAGGACCCAGGCTGGGGCCAGGCCGCCGAGGTTCAAAGCCCAGCGGTATGCCACGTTGCAAGTGCCCCTGAGCCTCGACATCCCCTTAGGTGACGGAGAACCTGCACCTGAGAGCAGGCTGAGAGGAGCTCACAGAGCACCCGAGTCACAGCACCCGCAGGACCCCGAGGAGAAGGCAGCAGGCAGCGTAAGGGTCGACGCAAGGAGGGCAGCAGGAGAGAGGAATCAATTAACTCAAGTTGGTGGCTGTTGTACATTTTCAAGAGAGAGAATGAGAAAACACCCTACTTCTCCACATTTCAAATTAAGAACAGAAAACATCCAATCCACTGGAATTGCCACAGAGGACACTTGAGCTTTATTTCAGGGCCACTCAGGCTGAGAGGAGGAGGTGGTGACTCTGGGAGAGGGGGCAGGAGGAAAGGAGGGCGGGTGGCATGGGGAAGCCTGGAGAGCAGAGACCCCGGAGGCCCGCTGCGCCCCAGGGCTGCTGGCCCTGTCACCCAGCCTGTGTCCTGGGCGTGACCCAGAGCAGGGCTGGACGGGCGGCGGTGGTGAGGCAGCCCCCGGCCTCTGTGGGCCCGGGGTGCGTAGGACACATGGCCTGGGCCCGGTGGCCTTCTGGAAGAGAGGGCTCAGCATCCCCTCCTCCTCCTCCCCCATGCCAAGCTACCCTTAGCCGAGGGGCCACTTGAAAACCTGCCCAAGGCAACTCAAACCCAAGGCGGCTGCCCACCTCTGAGGAGCATCTAACCCCTCAAGGCCCGGAGAGATCCAAATGGGACTCATCGGAGCCCAGGCCTGGGCAGGCTGCCGAGGGCTCCCACCCCAGGCCAGGGCTGTCTGAGCACTTTCCACAGGGACCTCCCTGTCCTGTGACTGGGCGAGGTGGTGGTTGTCGCCACCACAAAAGCAGGTTGGAACCAGAAGTGGGGCACCCAGAGGTGACGCTGTGACCACCCAGCCCTCATGGCCGGCAAGCAGCGGAGACCGGTCTGCACCAGGCCATTTGGCACATGCTGTCCCTGCATCAGCCGGTGCTCCGCAGTGAGCCGGACCCGGCAGGACAGGAAGCAGCTTCCGCAGGGGATGCTGGGGCTGCAGCAATGGAGCCCAAGTCCCGCTCCAATGTCCACGGCTTCCCTTTGGCAAATTCACCACTGATTTGTAGGTGGCTCCTTTCCAAGCCAGAGCGGACAGAGGGCCGGGCCCTTGTGTAACTACAGTGCAGAAACAGGGGGCCCAGCCCCTGGGGCCCACAGCCACAGTAGTTCCCATGCCCCCGGCACTCAGGGCTCTTCAGTCGACTGATAGGCTTGCAGGTAATGCTGGATGGCACTGGGTCCCTGTTTATTGTTACGGCCAGAGTCAGGTGCGCGAGCTCCTGTTCTCTTATTTTCCCTGCTGTGGGCCCTGGGGCGCCCTCCCTGTTCCCCTCTTGTCTCTGCACTGCCACCCCTGGCATGTCCTCTGATTCGCCCATCCCTCCTGGAGCATTGGCCAAGCAGGGCTCATCAACCTATTTCCCAGATGGATTAACTGAGGGCTGTGGAGGCTGAGGGATGTGCCTGGGACACACAGCTCTGGGACAAAGGTGTGGTTCTGGGCTATGGGGCCCTCAGAAAGGGGTGCATTGGAGGAGGGGACTAAGCCATTGCACAAATGATTCTGTACGGGGTCCATTTTCTTAAATCCCTGCTCTCTGCTCAGGGTCTGGAGACAAGGGGATACTGAATTGGGAAAGGTGACTCTGGCCCCTTCACAGCCACTGGAAGGCTGATATTTCAACTCCTTCATAGTTTAAGTGCACCGGGCAGTGGATTCTTTATAGTGCAATTCATTTGAACCAGAGCTTTTACGAATGACCTTTGTACCCCCAGCCTCTCCAGCCTGCCCTGGCTGGGGAATTCTCCACAGCAGCCACAGCCCGGGCTCTTGGCTGTGGATTATTAAAGAGCCAGACAATTCTAATCCAAGGAATGAGATCAGAGGTTCCCAGCTGCCACTTCATTTAGAGCTGGTACTGAGTGTCTGCAGGGGCTCTGGGGACCCATCTGCCCTTGGGGTCCTGGGGCTGCCCACTGACAATGTCCGGGCCCAGAGAGCCAGAAGGACTGCAGCACAGACTGCTGCCTCCAGGGCCCTGCATGGCAGTGTCCACTTGTGGGTTGCCTCTCCTGCTCCTTTGCCTGCTGGTGCCCCTGCATCTGCTCTGTGGTTGAGCCACCTCACTGGGAACTCTGCAGTCTGCCCAGTGGCACTCAAGTCTCCATCTCCATCCCTCTTGGAGCCCCACACTGGACAGAGTGTTATTTCCCAATGCTGACGTACCACCCCCAGCCCCCTGACTCTGAACTTGACTTTGTCCTCTTCCTCTCCCACCAAGAAAGGCCCAGGCCCTAAACTAGACTCCAGCCAGGAGCCCAGCCATGCCTAGCCAGACAGCCAAACCCCACCACTCCACAGCCTCAGGAGTAGGAGAAATCCGTGTGTTGTCAGCACTGGGAGATGCTTGTTACACAGCACTGTGACAGCCAGAGCTGACCGATGCACTCAGAGGAAGGGTCACTCTTCTCCTTAAGGGGTAACTGATTTGGATGAAATGACTCATAGTCTCAGCCCATGCTCAGCTGGCTCAAACGCAGAAGCAACACAGTGGAAAGGTCTGCTGGAGAGGAGAGCTACTCACGATTTGGTAGGCAGGAGGCAGACAAATAAGGAGCCAGGTAGGAGGCTGCACCCACACAGGCACAGCCCTGGGACTGGCCTCCTCAGCACGGTGCACCTCAAACTCATCAATGAATCCACTGTGGAGCCCAGTGCCCCAAGATCCAATCACCTGCCTAAAAGCCTCTCCTCTCATTGGAGGGAGTCTGTGGTGTCAGTCAGGACCCTGTGGGCTGAGGCAGCAGCAGGAGGAGCAGCCATAGACACTGTCCCTGTCCTGGTCCCGTGAGGTGGGTACAGCAGCAGCGCTGGGGAGGCAGAATCTGTGAGAGGGTGGCTGCAGGTCACTTGACCTTGACATATGCATATGTGCATGTGTGAGTGTACCTGTGAGTCTGGAACTGACGCATGGAGTGGCCTACAGTGTGCCAGGCTCCAGTTGGGAAGCGCTGGTCCTGAGACACAGAAGACAGACTATGATTGAAAAAGCATCCCTTCCTTGGGTCCGGCCCTGTGCTGTCTCTTGCTTCACGTTCGACAGCTATTTGTCCCCCAGCAGCCCTGTGACCAGGAAGGGAGCTGTCTTAGGCACTTTCCTGCTCTAGGGCACAGTGCCTGACACCCAGAAACTTCAGGAGGAAGGGTTTGGTTTAGCTCACCTTCCTGTTACACTCAGCTGGGTCCCAGGTAGGAGGGTGTCACAGAGGAGAGCTGCTCATTCCAAGGCTGACAGGAAGCACAGGGCCCAGGGAGGAGCCAGGATGGCGGAGATGTGACCTTCCAGACCACGCCTACAGCAACCACCTCTTCCTGCCAGGCCCACCTGCCTATCAGCAAGGCACACAAGATCCAGCACCTTCCAAAGGCCTTGCCTGCGAGCGCATGAGGCTTTAGGGACATCTACATAGAATTCACAACAGGTGCCTCACCCGGGGCCAAGGGCTTTGCCCAGGTCTGCCCAGCTGGGAGCCCTGGCATCGGGTGGAAGGCCAAGTCGGGACCTCATCCCACTGATGACAATGCCTGGTCTTGGTGACACAGGTCATGTGAAGGGCTGGAAGCTGTGCGGGAGCTGGGAGTGGGCAGATTGGGAGGACAGTGGGCACTGAGCAGGGCTCTTGGGACACGGGGAGAGGAGGTTCAGGATGCCACCCCGGGCTACATGAGCACCTGGCACGAGAGTTTGGGTGCTGTTTGCAGGGATCGTGAGTCCCAGGCCCAGCGCAGGCCGCCTAGTGTGTCTCTACTGCTCACCAGGCCGCTCTGCTCATAAGCCCAAGCTCCCTCGGCAGCGGCAGCCTGGCCCCAGCACTTCCAGTAGTTGCCAGCACCGGCGCTCTGGCCCCAGCAGCCTGACTGTAGGAGCTGGGCGTGCCGTCCTCCACCTGGTGTGCAGGCTGGAAAGAATCTGTCACACCCGTTCCTGCTCCCTGTGCCCCACCTCTGCCGCCTGCCCTCCCCCCAGGGTCTTTCCCAATGCCCTGGGGCCACCCACAGCGCCTCTTCTATGAGGAACAGGGCAGTGACAGTGACACAGGCCAGCAGGGCCCTTGCAGAGCCCACGGCGCTGTTCACTGCCTCTAGGTGAGAATGCAGGCCAGGGATTCAATACAGAGGCACAAAGTCAGACTGACACACTTCCTTCCAAGCACCAGGGAGCAAAGGGGCCCCACCTCTGCGATGGGCCCCCCTCCCCCGCTTTAATTGGGGCCCGAAGCCACTCCCACCAGACCAGGTCCTTCCCGTAAACCTGAAGTCTGACCCGGACTCAGGGAGCTTGAGACCCACAGAGAGCTCTCTCTCCCCCAGGAAGTCACCCCCCCACACACACTGCGGCAGAACTTGGCAGTGCCTCTCTTGTCCCCAACCACAGTTGGAGCAGGATGGGGACATCTTTCGGTTCCCAAATGCACCAGCTTCTGCCACCCAGCAACACACCACTTCCAAAACTTCTGGGCCCGGCATCTACCAAGGCTGAGGGGACGCTGATATTTGGGAGGTGGCTAGGAGTGTTAGAAGAGCTGCAGGGCCAACTGTCTTTGCCAGGCAGAAGCGGCACAAGGACCCCTCCCTAGAAGACCAATGTTCCAGCCGGGATCCAGGGCGTCACAAGAGGATGCAAACCACATGGAAAGTTGCTCCTGCCTCTCCAGACACCAGCCCCCCAACAGGCCACAGCCATCTCTTGCCCATGCCAGTGGCCCCTTACCTGTGCCCAAGGCTGGTCACCGTCCAGGGGGAGGGGAAGCTGGCACGGGAGGCCACTCCAGGAGCCCAGGCTGCCGTCCCTGCTCAGGCAAAGTTCCTGCCATGCTCCCGGCAGCCCATCCCCAGCTGGGGCATGTGTGTGTGTGTGCCTGAGGGGACTGGGTGCCTCCGGGGGCCAAGGTCAAATATTCCTGGCTGCCACCTGCTGCCAGCCCATCCCAGGGGCCAGCTGCCCAAGACAGGGGAGCTGTGGCTGGGCTGGGGCCGCTGTCATCTGCCACAGTCAGGCGACCGAGGCTTCCGAGGCTCCTGCTGGCGGCTCAGGCTCAGGCAAGCAGGTTATTTTTAGAGCTCGGCCCTTCCCCAGACGCCAGGATCCCAGCTGAGATCTCCAGCAGCCCCAAGGAGCCCGATCCCGGGCCGAGCTGTCACTTCCTGGGAATGTTCTAGAAGAGAGAGGAGCAGGCCAGGAAGGGACTGGGTCCTCCAGCTTCTCATGTGAGAACTCGGTAGTCTGGGGTCTCCATGGCTTCTGTGGCAAGGACAGCAGGGACCTCAGCAGCCTGGTCTGGCCTCAGTGCGAGCAAGGGGTCTCCTCTCTGGGAGCCTCAGTTTCCTCATCTGCAAGAAGACAGAGGACAGGTCACCTGTCCAGAGCAGGGCTGGGAGCCGAGACCCCCCAGGAGCCAGGGTGGGGCACCACAGCAGTTCTGTGCTTCTCCCTGCCAGAGTGGCACAAGGCACCGTGCAACCCCATGCCTGCTCCGTACATAAGCAGCTCAAGAGTACTGAGGAAGCTAGGGACAGACACCTTGCACAAACGCACACTAAGGGCAGGGGATTTTGCTTAGTGGCACAGCACCTACCTAGCAAGAGCAAGGTCCTGAGTTCAATTCCTGCTAGCAAAAAAAGAGATAAAACTACAATCAAAAGCATACTAGTGGGAACGCACCCATTTCATAGGTGGGAGTCTGAGGTCTGGAAGGGTTAGAGGGCTTCCTGGGACCCCTGCCAGCCAGGGGCAACAGGGCTTGTCTCCAAGCTCAGGTGCTCCCCATCTTGCTTGGCCTTCCCAGGGCCCCTGGCACATTCCCCTCAGTGACGTGAGCGTCATGTGGTGCCCCATATCTGCAACCCCCCACCATGGCCATCAAACCAAGCAGTGAGTCCCTGCCTGCTGTGAGCAACAAGGGGGACAGCTCCTATGCACTGAGGCCGACCCTGTTTCTTGTCCCTGTTGGTCTGGCTCCCAGGATAGACCTTTGCTCATCTTTGCTGTGCCTGTGCTCAGTGTCCCCAGGAAGAGAAAACTCGGCTCCGCCAGTCCCGACCTCCATGCAAAAAGCGTGGAGACAACTTTGCCCTTGTGGGCACCTGCATCTGAGCACCATCCTGCTGCCCATGGCTGGAGGGTGGATGGGGCGGTACTGTGATTGCCATGGCAATAGCCCTGTGAATCAGGAGAGCCCTCTGCAACAAAGGACAAGGGTCAGGTGGGGTCAGGAGGAGCAGAGTGTGGGGAGCAGGCAGATGAGGGAACTTTCCCTTAAAAAGCATTTGGTGTTATTTTCTGAATTCTTGAACTTTTTTTTCCCTTCTGAATTAGACAAGAGTTTATTCTTTCCATGGTGCAAAATTAGGAAAACACACAGACAAAATCAAGAGGAAAAGTGTCCCGGCACCGAGGCCCTTGTCAACCACCGATGAGACTCAGCGATTTCATCTTTTCCCCTATATCCAGCTATAAATACCCACCCCAGACAACATGGAAACATTCTATATTTACAGGCTCTAATCTGCCTTACTCACTGCCATCATTTCCCAGGATTCGAAGCCCTTCTCTGGAAACAGTTTGGAACTGGCAGCACAGGGTGACTTCATGTGGAGGCCAGCACGCACGCAGCTCTGTCTCCGTGGCTCAGCGCCCGTGACCTGCTTCGGGACCCTGGGTGCCCCGCACCCTGCATCAGCTTCCTCCCAGCTGGGGCCAGAGTTAGCCAGGTCACACGAGGGCTAAAATCCTCCTGGGGCCGGAGGCTGTGAGAGACCTGATGAGGTGACCAACTTAAGGGTGTGTGGGAGGCGGGCGCTGGTGCGGTGAAGATGAGCCCCTCCCATCCCCATGCAGTTCTTCAGGACGGGCCCACAGGGACCACAGCATGGGCTGCACTGCCCTGGTTGAGGAATGAGAGCTAAGAGGGCCTCCAGCTTCCAAGCTCCTAGGAGGTGGTGGGAGGCCCTGGGTGTGTGATGTCTGTCTCCGGGCAGGAGGAGGCTCGGAGCTGCACCTCCAGGTGTCCTGGTGGTGCCTCTGCCATATCACTGCACCTGGCAACCAGCCCCTTATTCCCAGGAGAGGAGCTCAGACTCATGTATGCCTGGTGCCCAATGCTCCAGGGACTGAGACACAAGCCAGCTGGCACCCAAGCTCAGAGGAGGTGGGGTGGTGGGAAGCTGGGGCAGGCAATAGGATGGGGCTGGAATTAGACCTGCACTGGGAGGCCAGCTGCCACCCCATTACCACCTCTGCTCCCCACTGGAGGAGGGAGGCCCTGGGTTGGAGCCCTATGGCCGTTCAGCCTCAGAGCCAGGACCACAGACAGGCATTAGGTCCTGGCTGGGCAGGACAGCCTGGGGAGTCTCTGCAACTCATGGAACACAGACTAGGGTGTGCAGGACTCGCCTGCACAGTGGGGTCTCTCCAGGCTTTGCACTACTCAGCTCATAGCAGAGACCCCCAGAATCAGCCTGAGCCCTATGGGCCAGGAATGCGCTCCAGGTGGACACCCAGAGTCCTGCGTCCAACACCCAGTTGAACAGGTGGACACCCCAGAGTCCTGAAGGAGACAAGGCCCCGCCTGCAGTCATACAGTGTTTCTTAGACAAGCGTCCCATCCTACACTTCTCCAGGGCCAGCTCCCACTTCCTGTGACCTATTATATGGTCCATACTGAAGAATGCTCCGTTTGAACTTTGGATGTATTCTTTGCAACTGTTAGGTAGGGTGCAGAGGACCACCTGGGCGACTCTCCTCGAGGGAGGAGCAATTGTCTCCATTTCAGCTGAACCTGGCCCTATTTCCATTGGCATGTGTAAAGCTGGCTGGGACTTTTCCTTATCCCCTTCAATTGGCTTTAAGCAGTGCATATTAGTCTAGCTGAGGTGCTGATGGTAATCTTTGGGGATGGCAGCATGTTTCCCTGGACCCCGTTGCTCCCTCAAGTGAGCCGGGATGAGGCGGGATGGAGAACCAGGCTCCATGCTGTCGGCTGGGATCGAGCCTTAGGATAGAGGCTATGACTTCCCGGGGTTTCAAAGATTACACATCAGAGCTGAAGCACTGACCCCGGAACACTAGGTGCTATCTCAGTTGAGTTATGCAGATTACTCTTTCTTCGTAGCGTTCTCTCTGCATATGGCAGAGGTGACTTCAGGTCTCTACCTGGCCCAGCTTGAGGCACTCATCTACTTCCCATAGTTCTCACAGTCACTCATCCTCAAGCCACTCCCTTCTTCATAAATGAATAAAACCTCGGTTCAGTCCTGGGTGGAGGTCTTTGTTCTGGTTAGCCGTCACTGTGGCTGGACTAAGGACTCTCTGGTTGCTCATAACTACAAATATGGTTTAGTGTTTTTATTCTCACCATGGGCTGCACTGGGAGTGGTAGATTGGAATTAACTCACTAGAATTCCAATAACTTTTCATGAGATTACAAATATAAACTTCCTCAGCTAGGATGAGGACTGGGAAGGGCCCTCTATAGTAGGGTATTTTATAAATACCACAAATACCAATTAGATCAAATGTGTGCTGTTCAAATATTCTATAGGCTAACTGATCTACTTCTTGGCTTACAGAAGAGTTCTTAAATTTCCAGCTTTATGTTTTTATTTCTTCCTTTCCTTTTGTCAATGTTTGCTTAGTATATTTTAATACTCCATTATTTGAGGCATACATATTTAGATAGATTTACTTAACAAATCAACTATTTTCTCACCGTTTATCTCTTGTGATGTTTCTGTTTGCTTTAAAGTCAATTCCATTTATTCTCAATACAACCACACCAGACTCCTTTCATCCATATTTGCATATTGTACCTTTTGTAAGCCTTTACTGTTGACCTTTTTATTTTGAAATCAATCTTTTGTAGTCTGCCTATAATAGAGACATGATTTGCACCCAGTGCAGCAATCTTTGCTGTTTGATTTAGAGGTTTAATTCATTTATATTTAATGCAATGGTTGATGTCATTGGGTTTACACCTCTCACCTTGCTATTTGTTTGTCATTTGTTACTCTGATTTTTGATTGTCCATGGCACCCCTTTGCCTTCTGTTGGGTCAATTGGATTTTTTTAATGTTATCTTTTATTTCTGCTGTTGGAGTCTTAGCTATACTCATGTTATAAGCTTTCCCTTCATTTCATTTGGCCTGTCCAGTAAACCATCTCATCTGCGAAGTCAGAAAGAAAACACAGTTCTCTGTACTTACCCATTTCTTGGCTTTTTCTGGTTCTTGTCATGCCTCCTCTAGCTCCAAGAGGGGCCCCAAAGGACCGCCTTAGCATTTTCAAAACCACAGTCCTGCTGTGATTAAGTCTTCCATGTATTTAACTGTTTCTTTATTTAACTGGGGTTTTTTAAAGATTACTCTTACTGATTATAGAATTCCAGCACGACAGGTTTATTTTTACTAACACATCCATCACGCATATTCTTCTGTTTCCTGTATGTAATGTGACTTATTTTCTCTGGCTCATCCTGGGGCTTTTCTCTTTACCTTTGATGTTTAGCAGCTTGACTAGGATGTGACCATGGGTAGCTTTTCTTTAGAGTCACATGTACCCGGCTTAGTTTTATAGTTTAGTGGGTGTTGCTCATCAATTAATGTTCAACTTTTACTTCTGCAAAGATTGTTCTTCTCCAATATAAGTCTTCATGATGCCAATTATACATTTGCCCTACTGTTTGGTATCACCCTACCAGTCTTCATTCATTTTTTTGAAAATAATTTTTAAAATTTTCAACAGCTTTAGACTGTGGAACTACTGCAAAGATAGTGTAGACAGTTAACATGCATCTCACGCCCATTTTTCTTTGTTACTAATAACATATTAACAGGCTCCGTTTATCACTACTAATACACATTTTCAAATTTATTAACTAAAGCCCATACTTTATTCAGATTCCCTAGTGTCCCTTTTCTGTTCCAACATCCCTCCAGGGTGCCATATTATAATCAGTGGTCAAGTTTTCTTACATTTTTCTTGATTGTGAAAGCTTTCAGGTATTTGGCCAAATATTTCCTTTTTTTTTTTTTTTTGGTACTAGCACTCGAACTCAGGACATTGCACTTGCCAGACGGGTGCTTGTGCTGCTGAGCTATATCCCAAGCTGGGCCAAATACTTCCTAATTGGAACTTTTAAAAGGTTTCTCCCATGATGAGCTCCCCAGCATGGATTTTGTGGAAGAAGACCACGAGGTGACAGGTGCTTCTCATTGAATAATACCAAGCACACAGTGCTGCTACCATGACCTTGATTACCTGGCACCTTGATCACCTTGATCACCTTTGCCTCCCGCCTCCCCACACCACTCTGGAGGGAGGCCGCTCGGTGTCTCCCGCACCGAAGGAGATGGGCCTGACCTTGCTCCTCTCTAACTGCGTGGTATCTACAGCAATTATTTGAAGACCTGTGTAGGAGATTTGAATTTCTTCCCCATTTATTTCTTCATTCAGTCAGTTCTTTATATAGAGATGGACTCATGGGTTTTTATTTTATACCTTGGTTATAGTCAAATATCCAACGCTACTTAAGTGTGTTCTTCTGGTGCCCCCTTGGCCAGCTGTTGCCGTTGACACTGTGTCTCTTTAATGGTCTCTTAACTTTCTGGCACTACAAGGTGTCCCAGGCTTATCTTGTATACTTCCTGCCTTGTCCTGGAATCAGAAAAGACCCCTGCTTCCTTCATATGATTATTAGACACTCATACATAGCCAGGTGTGGTGACGCACGCCCGCAATTCCAGCTACATGAGAAGCTGGGCTGGATGCTTACAAGCTGGAGGAAGCTCTGGGCAACTTAGGAAGAGCCTGTTACAAAATTTAGAAGGAAAAAGAAACTCAGATTTTTGTACTTTGTGTGCAGATTTCTACAGGACGTCAAGTCCTGAAGCCCTGTCTGTTGGCAGAGCAGCAATACCTGTGTGCATGCTAACCCATGTGTGACACTTCTCTGTGCCTCTGTTCGTAGGCAGCGTCTGTATCCATGTTAACCTAAACACGACTGCGTCCTGAGGTCTCCGACTCTAGTCCCTTACTCCATGGATGACCGGACCCCCTCCCCGTGCCTATCTGTAACCTCCTGGGACAACAGTATGAAGTCTGGCTCCTGACACCATCCATTTAATAACCAATCAATCCCAGCAGCCCTGGGCAGTGGGGTCCAACTGTCAGCCTGTGTCCAGTGGGAGACAACTTTATAAACTAGAGCACAGCACGTATGTGCAGTTTCCTATGCCTTGCATCGTATTTACTCATTTCCAAAGTCACTTAGGCCACCCCATACTCGGATCCTCTTCAGAGAGACCGTTTCACACATCTCTAACACAGTTAAATTCTTTTGTCACATTCTGCATCCTGTTCTGGGGTCTTACAACCTCTCACGTAGTTTTCCAAAATTTATATATGTTACAGTTTACTCTGTGCTGTTAAATTCATTGTATTTTGGCAAATCCTTAGTATCTTATAGTCACTGTTACAGTGTCATAGAGAATAGCTTTACCTCCCCCAAGAAACATCCCATTTATTCCCCTGTACCCTAAACACCAAACCCCCGTCAACCACAGATCAGTGTAAGACTTCTGTAGGTTTTGGGTTTTCCAGAATGTCCAGGGTGTAATTGGAATCATATAGTAGGAATTTTTTTTCCAAATTGGTTTATTTGGCATAGCAATGTGCACTTAAGATTCATCCACGTCTTTTCACAACTTGACAGCTCTTTGCTTTTTATCACTGAAAACTATTCCCTGGTTAGGATGTGCTACAGTGTATTCACCTACTCTTTCCAACTTTTGACAACTATGAATAATGATGCCATAAGTAGTTGCATGCAGGTTTTCACATAGCCGTAAGTTTTCAAATCAGCTGGCTGTGCACCCAGCAGAGCACTTGCTGACTTGCACGGCAAGCTTATGTTAGGCTTTGAAAGAGCTGCCAGACTGCCTTCCAGAGCGGCTGTATCATTTTGTATTCCCAGCAGCAAATGCAAACTCCTTTTGCTCTGTATCTTTGCCAGAGCAAGGTGTTATATTTTAAAACTCATCGCCAAGCCCAGGATCATGTAGATTTTCTTCTATGCTTTCTGCAAAAAGTTTTATATATTTTTTAAATTTTCTATGTAGGTCTCTGATCTATTTAAAGTCAATTATTGTATAAGGTCTAGTTTGTGTCTAAGTTATTCCTCCTCCTCCCTCTCTTTTTCCTCTTTGTCCTTGCACCTCTTTCTTCTTCCTCTTTCTCTTCCATGTATCTATGCTGCTTATGCACTACTCATGTGGTGCAGATTATTCTAGGACTGTTGTGGAAAGATTATACTTTCTCTACCTTGTTTATCTTTCCTCCCTATTTTTAAATTTGCATAACTTTTATTGTTGTGTTTCTAAAGTCTGTATCTTTTTGTCCCCTGACTTTACTAATATACTATGGAGGCCATCACATACATTTTTCATTGCAGTTATTGTACTTTTTAATTCTTAGATTTGCCCATGAGCTTTAAAAATAGTTTTCATTATTTCTGAGATCTCATACTTTTGTGCTCATTCACGCGCTTCATTCCTTGAAGAGAAGGTTGTATAAGCGGCCAGCACACGGAACTATGTGCAGTAGGTAGAACTTGATAACAAGAATAAATAAGTATGATTCTGGTCTATGTATTTACTACACTATATTTTTTACCATTATTTCGGCACGTGTCCTACTTAAAAGGAAAAACAAGGTGAAGCTGGGCATGGTGGGACAGCCACTTGAGAGGCTGAGGCCAGGGGATCACAAGGTCGAGGCCAGCCTGGGAAACTTAGCCTGATCCTGTCTTAAGATAAAATAAATAAAAAGGGCTTCGGGGGTGGTAGCTCAGTGGTGGGACACTTGCCTCCCAGGTGGGAGGCCCTGGGGTTCCCTTGGGTTTGTTCTCCATGCTTTTCCTTTCATTTTCTGGACATATTTATGAAGGCTGTTTCTAAGGATCACAAACTTGCACAGCCACTGCCTGCTGCCTGCAAGGAGTTACTTTGTGTACTTGGTTCAATTTTATAGTTGTTGACTGTGGAAGGCAACTCTAGTGCCTGCCATGCAAGTCCCAGTGGCTCTGTCCTCCTCGTGGAGCCAATCTCTGGCCTCTGCTTACACTCACAATAACATTCAAATTCTTTATTTGACCTACAGGGCTCTGCAAGTCTGACCCTGACCAGGTCTCAGGCCCGACCTTTCGCTCTCCACTTCATTCACTCTAGCTACAGAGGTCCCTCTCTCGTCCCTTGAATCTTCATGCTCTTTCTGGCCTTGTACTTGTCCAGCTGCCAGAACCTTCTGGCCCCAGATCTCTGCCTGGCTGGTTTCCACTTGCTGTTCAGGCCCCAGCTCAGCCTTAGCTCTTCAGGGAGCATCCCCACACCTGCTGTCAAAGTCACCCCGCCTGTGGTCAGGTTTGCTTCTTTATTTGCCCTCCACCTACAGGGAACAGGAATAGGTCTTTCGTGGCCACTGCGGTCCAGCACAGGCCTAAGTGTACACTAAACTTTCGGAACAAACAGTCCTGCGCCGCGTAGCAGTGTTTCAGCCAATAACAACACAAGCGACAGAGGTCCTAGGAGATGATAATGGAGCTGAAAGATTCTTGTTGCCTAGCAACACCATAGCCATCATAACGTCACAGCACCATGCATCCCACATGTCGGTGGTGACGCTGAGGCAGACAAACCTACTGCATTCACTGCCAGTTGTGTAAGTGGCCAGCACACGTGCCTATGTGCAGTAGGGAGAACTGGATAACGATAATAAACAACTACGGTTCTGGTCTATGTGATTACTACACTATACTTTTTAACCATTATTTCAGCACATGCCCCTACTTAAAAACAAGGTGAAGCTGGGCATGGTGGCACAGCTAGTTGAGAGGCCGAGGCAAGGGGATCACAAGGTCGAGGCCAGCCTGGGAAACTTAGCCTGATCCTGTCTCAAGATAAAATAAATAAAAAGGGCTTGGGGGTAGCTCAGTGGTTGAACACTTGCCTCCCATGTGGGAGGCCCTGGGTTCAATCCCCAATACCAGAAAGGAGAAAGGCAAGGAGGGAAAGGAGGACAGAAAGGAAGGAAGATGGCTGTGAGCAGTTTGCTGAGCTCCCCAGCAGCAGCCTCATCCATCTGGAGTTTACCATGTCTCTGGATGGCATCGGGAGGCCCCAGGAACCGATGGCCCTATGCCACCTTGGTCTGTGTCGTGCTTTCTGGGATGGCCCAGGGATGAGACTACCTAACAACATCTGTCTCCAAGTGTCACCCATTTGCTCTGGCTGAATGCACCTGCCTCCCCCTGCTGAGCCCACAGCCCGTGGTAAGGGTTTTGTTTCTCTGGGCAGCGCCGTGAGAATCCTGCTGTGCCCTATGCCATCTGCCTGCACTGCCTCCTTCCATTGCAGCCCCCCCCCCCCCGCTTCTCCTTTCTACTCCAGGTGGAACCACGCCCTTCCCTGACTCGGGCATCTATCAGCAGCCCATGCAACACCGCTCTTGTCCCTGGCAGCAGGCGGTCCTGGGAACCAGGCCTGTCACTCGGGAAGATGGACAGCAGGAAGCAGGGGCCAGACTGGGAGCTGGACATGCATCACCCCATCCCTGGGGCTGTAGGCTGGGAGCCCAGGTGAGCACTGTTTCTCCACAGCCACTACAGGTACAGCCTGGAGGAAGGGACAGGGCAGTGGGTCATCGGCCCTGGCTGCACAGGAAATCTGGGTGGAGCATTAAAATACACTGGTGCTAGAGCCCCCCACCCACCCAGCAGGATGCACCTAGAGTCCCTGGGAGTGACCCAGCATCCACAGTACTAGGAGCGGGCCAGGAGAAGCTACTAAAGTCCTCTTCGCTAAGTGACACAGCTGTGTTTTGATCGACTCCTTCTCCCTGGGGTTGAGAAGCTGTGCTTGGAGCCCTGCAAGAGCATTCCACAGCCTCTGCTGCAAGCGGTTTCCTCTCCCCAGGGCCCACAGACTCCCGGGTCCCAGAAGGCAGCAGGATTTGTGGCTGGTGGAGTTGCTCGTCCTCACAGACCTAATTGACTGTTTATACTCCCTAAATGGAGAGTGGCGGCTTTCTTCCGGCTGCCACCACTGCCCTAATTGATATTTGTTTTCCTCTCTTCCCAGAGGCAGTCAGGAAATAGGAAATCTCCGGGCTGCTATGCTTGATCTCTAAGATTCTCTGGATGGAGAGGAAAGGCTCTGGGCCACTCTCTCCACATCCCCATTCTCCTCGGGCAGGGGGACTCACCTTGCAGGGGAAAGGTCCGCATGCTTGGGTACCCGGGACTGGCCCATGGAAACTGCCCGCCCTCGAAAAATATACCTACTCCTCCTTCCAGATGAACATGTGTTTCCTGAAAGCCATTCTCTAGAATGCTGTAGAGGTCAGGTGCCACTGTGATGACCGCCCCGGCGCCCAGGGCCTGGCAGAGCGGGGAGCAGTGGGTGGCGCTGATGTGGGTACCATGTCTTTGTCCTTGGTTTCTCCCCACGGTGGCAATGAGGACAACAGCAATGCTGACGGTGGTGAAGGTGACGATGTTAATGGGCGCACTGAGAACGATACGACGGTGACGACGGTTAGGAGAGTGAGTGGTGATCCTGATGGCGATGGTGGCGGTGATGGTCAGGGCGATGCTGGTGGTTGTGATAATGTGGATGACAGTGATGTTACTGAGGATGGTGAGGTTGAGGGTGAAGCAGATGTTGAAGATGATGATGGAGGTAATGGTGATGACGTGATCATGGTGGTGATGGGGGTGACTATGGTAACGGTGGGGATTACGGGGACGATGATGGTTTTGGTGGTGACGGTGATGACGACAAAGGATGAGGGTGGTGGTGGCGGTGGTGGCGGTGGTAGTGACGGTGAGGATGACAGAGGTAGTGACAGTCGTCTCATACGGCAGTGAGGGGAGTGAGTGACAAAGGTGAGCAGATGCTTACTGTCATGTGGACTAGGACAGTTCTGGTGTCATCTGCAGGTGACCAGAAGCTGGGTGACCTACTTGCGTGAGTGGACACATCCCCCAGGGGTGGTGAGGACATCAGTGCCTGTGATGGGAGCCTTCCGGTGTGAATCAAGTTCTTCCCCACACTGCCTCGCCCTTCACCCACATTGCTCTCTCAACTGCAGCAGAGAAGACTGGGCTACTTCTAGGAAAGAAATAATTGCCAGGACCAGCCTAGTGTGTGCAGCACAGTCTGTGCAAAATGCTGGCGTGCTCAGCACCTCCCTTCCTGGGGTTGAGATGCTCTGAGTCGTGGGTCATCCCCAGGGCCCCCAACCATTTGGACACTCCATTTGCACCGCTCCCGGTGTGTAGGCTCAGTGGGCAAGGATTTGGCTTCAAAGAGGCCAAGGGCATGTGCTTGTCCTTGGGAGAACATTTGGCTTTTCGTGGGGGTGGGGTGGGTGTCTCCAATTGTGTCTTTTTATTAAACAGGTCCCAGCTTTTCTCTCGCCCAGGACTGGGAGCTCTTGGCTCTGGTTCCCCCCTCCACCTTGAAGACTGTGCCAGCAAGCTTCCCTGTTGCATCTCAGTTGAGCCTCAGCATCCTTCTCAACAGTGCAGGCGGCCTCTGTTGATGGAGCAGAGCCGGCACTGGAGGTGAGAGCTTGTATTTGTCAGCTTTTCATTGCCTGGACTGAAGACCTGATATGCACCATTCAAAAGAGGAAAGGTTTAGTGTGGCTCACCATTTCAGGGGACTCAGTCCATGGTTAGCTGGATCCAAGGCAGAAACATCATGGTGGGGGGCATGGGGAAGGAAGCTGCTCACTTCACGGCAGACAGGAGGCCGAGAGCAATGGAAGAGCCGGAGAGGAAGGAGCCAGGGATCAGGGAGTCCCTAAGGCCACACTCGCACGACCTCCCCAGAGCCAGCCAGGAGTGTGTTTCAGTAATCTCCCAGGTGTCTCGCAAGCCAGTGAAGCTGACAACCAAGATGAACCACCCCAGATCTCCAGCTGGCCTGGAGTCCTCCCCCGGCCGTGCCCTGGGGCAATCCCTTATTTTGTCTGTTGTCATCCATGGAGTCCTTCCAGGCACAGGCCCTCTGTCCAGTGTCTTCACTGCTCTTCTCATAACAAGAACGCTTCAGTGTCAGGTGACTTTAACCCCTGCGTAATATTCTGTCACATACACAGTGCCATACTTTTATGAACAAGCCCCTCTGGTTGGTGATTTGAATTTGTTCCAGTCTCCTACATCATGCGGAATCTCTCTGTGCTTATGAGTCTGCACACATCAGCAATGATTCTTCAGAATAAAGGTCCACTGGGGAATTTCCGGACAGGAAGAGTTGGAGTTTTCATAGCCCATCTTTACTCCTTATCACTGATTTATAGTTTTGTCATTGTTACCTTCACTCTATGGAAACTGAGCTGAGTTAGTTCTATTCCTCTACCTGGAAAAGACTCACAGCCCCTCTGCCTCTGGCCTGTGCCACTGCCTCCAGGCCTCCCAGCAACGGAGAGATCTTGGCGGAGCCTGAAAAGGGCCCAGCGGCCTGACTTAGTCAGGGCTGGGCGCTCAAGCACATTAAGAAGGCTGCGGTCTCAGGCCTGCCCTCTGCTGCAGGATTGCTGTGTATTTATTTTGGTCCACAAGCAGTGTCCAGGGCAATTGCATTTCCAGCCATAACTACGCCTCCCTGCTATTCTCCAGAGCTCTCCCTCCCAGCCCGCCTGGCCGGCCCACCATGAACCAAGCTGTGAATTAATTACTCACAGGCGCCACAGTCTCTGACAGAGAATGTGGAGAAGCAATTTTAGAAAAGAAATCCCTTTTTCTCGCATGGTGGATCGCATTGTGGGAGAAAAGGACAATTATGAATTACATCAGAGCTATTCTCGGGTGCTGGGTGGGGCCCTGATGAGAGCCCTGTCTGGGCTTGCTGAGAAGGCACTGGCTTTCTGGGTGCCAGGCCAGGGACACACCTGTCCCCAGTCCCACCCCCAGAAAGGAGGAGGGTTTCCTTCCCATGAGTTGCTCAGGACCCAAGCACTGAATGACCTCAGGCTGAGTGAACATCATCAAATCACAGGATGCCAGAGGAACCCCCAGGAGCTTTTAGAACAATCTTTTCACTAAAATCCAGAAGCCTGGGACCCTCAATAAAGAAGAGGATTTTTCCAGTAAGATGGGGGAGGGCCTAGGTCTGGGACCTTCCTCTCTGGGACCTCAGCTCTTTCCTCTCCACCAAGCATCCTCTTAGGTTGGTTTCCCTGGAAACGGAGGTAGGGATGCAGCACAGAAGTCTGTGGTGGGGGAGGGCTTTCACAGATGCTTGAGTAGGTTGAGTGGTGGCTCCCAGGAGATATGCCCACGTCTTAATCCCTAAGCCCCGTGAATGTCAGCTGGCGAAACTAAGTATCTCAAGCTGAGCTCATCTGCAGCACAATCTGGGGGTGTCCCAGATGCAGTGACCTTTGGCCTTGTGAAGACAGAGGAAGAAGAGGTGTAGACAGAGGTGCCAAATATAGAGAGCACTTCCTGGTCCTCATCGCAGACCAGAAGTTTATATTTGTGATCCCTTGAAAAGTTATTGGAATTCTAGTGAGCTAATTTTAATCTACCACTTCCAGTGCAACCCATGGCAAAAATAAAGACACTAAGACATATTTGTATTTATGGGGAGCCAAGGGGTCCTAAGTCCAGCCACGATGATGTCTATCTGAAACAAAGGCCTATATCCAGGACCAAACCCAGATTTTATTTATTTGTGAAAAAGGGAATAGTTTTAGGATGAGTGACTGTGAAAGTGGCCAAAAATGTGAGAGTGCTGTGAGCTGGGCTGGGTAGGAGGCATAAAGTCAGCTCTGCCATATTCAGAAAAAAGGCTATGGCGAAAGAGAAATCTACATAACACAACTGAGATAGTATCTAATGTTTTGGGGTCGGTGCTTTAGCTCTAATGTGTAATCTTTAAAGCCCCAAAAAGTCATAACCTCTATTCCCAAGGCTCGATCCCAGCTGACAGCGTGGAACATTGGCTCACACATCCTGCCTGACCCTGGATCCCTCGAGGGAGGAGGCTCAAGAAAAAATGCCTGCCATCTCCAAAGATTACCATCCACACCTCAGCTAGACCAATATGTATTGCTTAAAGCCAATTAAAGGGATAAGGAAACGTCCCAGCCTGCTCAGTACATATCAATACATAGAAATAGGGTCAGGCTCAGCCAAAACCAAGGCAATTGCTCCTCTTTTAAGGACAGTCACCCAGGGGCAACCCACTCAGGCCCCCTTCTGTCCCTGTCTTGGACAGAAGCTTTATTTCCCTCAATAAATATATTCTGCTCTTAAAAAAAATGAGGGGAGTCACCTAGGTGGTCCTCCACACATGGGATTCAGAAATGCCTAACAGATTAGTAAAGCTGGTTCCTAGGTGTATGGGGTGGTGCCATAGAGTGCGGCCTTTGGTGCCTGGCCCCTTCCTCTCTGGCACTGCTTCCCTGATTTGATCCTGGGCCACCATGAATTAAGCATCCTTGCTCCACATCTTCCACTGTGACAGTTCTGCCTGGGAGCCACCCAGCCATGGACTGAATTGCCTGAATCCATGATCCAGGTGAGACCTCCCCTCCTTTAAGTCATGGGTGTCAGGTGTCGTTCCAGCAACGAGAAAGTGACTCATACAGAAATTTGTTGCAGCAGTCCTGGGAAACTAGCACCACGCCTCTATAGGGAAGCAAGGAAGGGGAGTGGCCAGAGGGACAATCTGGCTTGGGGAATCCTCCCTGCAGGAATGGGGAGAGGGTCCTTCACAGGTACCCCTAAAGAAGGCAGAAGCCAGGACACTAGCTGCATTCCAGGAGACACTCATCAGGCTGCCTGCTGGCTGGGGTGGGGGGAGCAAGAGGTCCCGGCCACCGCCCTCTCCTGCCACTGGGAAGCTGACAATCTCATCTGAATAGACTTAGAAAACTCAGCTCCTTTAAAGCACAGGAATGAAGACAAAGGAATGGCACATTTGAAGCGAGAGAAAGCATGTGCAAGATACACAACAAAAGCTTAACAGCCTACTTTGCAGAAAGCGTGCAAGAAAGCAATGAGCAAAACACAAACAGCACAGTAGAGAAGTGGGTAAAACACTGCAGGAGAAAAATACAGAAAACCTGTGCATCCTCCCTGGCAGTCAGGGAGCTGAGAACGAAGACAACACCATGTTATCCTCCCCATCGGAGCACCAGTGATGGGAGGAGCAGGGTGTTTGCTGCTGGGGGCGTTGGCGCCTGTTACCTTAGGAGGATGGGGTGTGCGTGGGCCCTGCTACTGTGGAAGTCACAGCTCACAAAGGCACACTCCCTCTAGGTGGGCAAGTCTGTTGCCAGGGCTCCTCCAAGAACCACTCTGCAGGTGCACAGAGGTGCTAGGGTTCTGCTCTTCCTGAAGACAAGCAGGGATGCCTCACTGTACAGGCAGCAGTGCTGTGACTTCCTGCAGCCCGCAAGGAAACCCCAGGTCTATAGCTCCAGGATAAGAAAGGAAACCAGAAGCTCATTCAGCTTGCACACTTCTGATGTGAACTTCATTATGTAAAAAGAGAAAATACCCCATGCCTCTGTGGGGAGGGGTCAAAGATTACATGGAAAACTTGCACCTCCCAAAACCCACCTTCACTGTGTGATGGTTTAGATGTCCCCCAAGAGCCACATGTGTTCAGCAGTGGGGCCCCTGGAAGGTGATGGGTCCATCTGTGGATGAGCTCATGGCTGGCTGTTCTATTTGGAGGTGCGACCTGGGTGGAGGGGTGCCTGGGGTTTGACCTGCAGGGTGTGTTCCTGTCCACAGCCCCTCCCCTCTTCCTGTCTCTCTCTGCTTCCTTTCTGCCATGAGGTGAGCAACTCTCCTCCGCCAGGTCCTTCCACCACGCTGTTTGTGTCTTAGAGCTGACCGTGGACCGAATCCACGATGCATGGATCTGTTTAAACTTTTGCTGCTTTAAAACATGGATGTTGGGTATTGTGTCCTGCACAGAAAAGCTGACCGACACACACCCCCTCTCTCCCAGACCTCCCAGGTCCCCACACACAGCCACGGACCTTGCTTCATTCTCCTCTGGGAAACAGAATCTGCCAGGCAAGGCTGACCCGCAACTTCTCCAAGCACATCCTGATGCAGACAGGGGTTCCTTCCTCCCCTCCTTCCTGCGCTGTCTCTCTCTCCTCCTGCCTGGCTCGCCACCGTCAACATCCAGTGTGCTGTGCCTCCTCATCCCAGAAAAGAAAGAGCCCCCCGAAGTAGCCTCCCTCTGGTATCCTTCAGAGAAGCTTTCTGGAAAGTGCCACAACCCTCCCCGCCCATCACTGCCAGCCTGTGGGCATCATTTGAGGTGCTGGGTCACCTCCCAGCATCCCAGCCCCACGGTCCCCTCTCGGTCACCCTCATCCTGGCTAATCAACGAACAGCACAGTTGTCCCTTTCTGCTTCCCACACCTCGGGCTCTGGGGCACATCTCCTGGCTCTCCACCCCATCCCACATCCATTAGAACCTTGGCCTCTCTATTAAGGGCCCTCCCTGGCCAGGTTCCCTAGCCCCAGTTTTAACTGCTGCTGTCCGCTCTGATGTCTCCCAGGTGTCATCTCCTGTCCTACTCGCCTCTCTGTCCCGCCCCTACCCTCTCAGATCTGAACGCCTAACAGACCTGGAGCCCTCACAGAACATTTCGTGTCCCTGTGACTCCCAAGCCCGCCAGCCCACCCCCTTCCCCTGAGCACCCTCGGCACAAACAAAGGCATCGTCAGCTTGAGCCATGCTCTTTCCCTCTCTGACCACACCCTTGGCTGGAGGGATGACTGAGTCATATGCCTTGCCATAGTTTGGGAGCAGGGCTCTGCCATGAGCCCAGGTCACCTGGCCAGCTTCATTTCTGTCCTTTGTGGCTTCCCAGCTCCTCACTGGGTCTCCCTCCTGAGTCCAGAGAAAGAGCCCTGCTGCCACCCAAAGAGGAACAGTGTCATCCTCAAAGGACTGCAGGCTCCCTGCCAGGGCAGTACTCGGTGAAGATGCTCTGATGATGCCACCATGAAAAAGACAGAAAACCCAACATGCAGACAGCTGAAGGTCAATCAATGTTCCTGGGGTTCCCTGGGCCCAGCACAAGGAGGTACTCTTGGGCCTGGGTGACTCCAGGGGATGAGTGGACACCTTCACCTCCACAGCCTGAAACCTGCATTCTGGGCAGAAGTGTAAGGAGCCAGTGGCAGTGGAGCTTTCCTTATCTTCCTGTCCCTGTCATTCAAGATGATGGGGACAGCACGAGAAGGAATTGACTTGCAGTACTGTGAAATGCATATTTGCTCCTGGGCCTATTTCCTGGCGCACAACTCCTAAAATCCTTGGGATCTCAAGAGCAATAAGAGTGTCATCTGTATGGTAATGAGATGAAGGTGGCCAGGGCCTCTGGGGAGCTTCAGGATGCTGGCCAGGCACCAGGAGGACCAGGGCAGCATCAGAGCATCTGGACTTCCAGCTGCACGCTAACCTCTGGGGAGTGCTGAGGGGCTGGGGTTGAGCTGACCACAGTGTCCAGTTGTCTAAACTCGTGTGCCTATGGACAAAGTCTTCATAAGCTACTGAGGAACCAGGTCTGGGGCCCTCAGAACAGCTGGCCACTCTGCTGCACCCACCCACTCTGCTCCCTGCCTCCCTCCACCCATCTAGTCCTCCGTGTCCTTTGTAGAATTCTTCACACTAAACCACTACATGTATGTACAGTGTGTCTCTGAGGTTTGTTAGCCATCCTAGCAAACTAATGCAACCGAAGTGGGGAGTCAAGGAAACCCTAGGTTATGCTCAGCTGGTCAGAAGACCATGGGGCAACCTGTGTCCCTTGACTAGTGTCGGAAGAGGAGGCCGCCCTATGGCCCTGAGCCCTAGCTGTCGGAGCTGATGCTCACTCCAGGTAGATGGAGTCCCAGCTGAATTGACTTCAAGGACACTCAGGTGGGGTGCACTGGGTCAGAACTCTTTGGTTGGTGTGCGGGAGTCCAACCCCTGACACCTGAGGTCATGGGTTTATTCTGTGCTGATGCTGAGTGACAGAACAGGAAGGAACACCTTTGTCTTCTTTCTCCCCAACATATGTCCCATCAGTGTGAACAGGAGACAAGGGCAAGCACTACTTACCCAGCAGGTACTAAGTATACGGAGCTCCCCTCCACCAGATGCACAGGGTTTGGGTGTAATGAGATTCACGGTCTGTCATCGTTCTGCAGAGGAAACTGGAGACTTAGACTCTGTCCTAAGAGGAGACACTGTGGTTGATTTCTCCATGTGGGGAGACCCCTAGGAAGCCTCATCCCCACCAAGGCTGCTGTCCCATCTGCAGTGGACCAAGCCCTGAGGTCAGGTTGGTTATCTTCTTCCCTGTGCTGGAGACTCCTCTTCAAACAAAATCACAAGCAGAGCTTTAACATCAGCAGCCACAGCATGCTCTCCTGAGCACAGATTCAGTTTAGAATTTCAGATTGATGACATATTCTGAGAATAGCCACTTGAGAAGGGCCTTGGGGCTTTTCAAGGCGAACTTCAGTGCGGAGTGGGGCGTCTGCAGTCTCCTTCCGCTGCTCGGCAGCCTCAGCGCCTGGCTTCTCCCTGTTTTGCTTTGGATGAAGAGAACCAAGCACATCTGGATTCCCAGAGGTAAGCTGTGAGACACAATTACCATTTTTAAGCAGCCTGCCTTCCAGTCTTCCTACTCCTCGACCAAATTGCAACAGAAGCTTGACAGAGAAGTTGCAGGGCCTTCTCCCTTGCAGCCAGCTCACCTGGCTCACAGGCGCTCAGACCCCCTCTCAGGGGAGCTTCTCCAAAGTGCAGTGGGTTGAGCATAGCCTGTGCCACCGCCTGCTCCATGAGATCCGCTCCTTGTTTGTCCTCCACCATTGGACTCTGCCATCCCAGGGCTGAGCAGGTGCCTGGCACCCGTAGGTCCTCAAGAAATATCCTTTCCCTGCTCAGTCTGGTTCGAAATTTTTTAAATTGTTACTTTGTTTTGAATTGTAATAAGATATATACAGAATAAACTTTATCATATTAAGTGTCTTCCATTATATACTTTGTGGCATTAAGTTAATTCATGTTGTTGTGCAGTCACTCCCGTTCATCCCTGGAAATTTTTCATCATGCGAAAAAGCTCAGCAGGCATTAAATGCACCTTTGCTCTGACCCACCCTGGCCCTGGGAATCCTTCCTTCTGTCTGTGCAATGACTACTCACACGTGTAGCACCGCAGCCCTTTTGTGACGGGCGCATTTCACGTAGCACGGCACCCCTGTGGGGTCAGGGCCGGGGTTTCCTTCCTTTCTGAGGCTGAGTTGTTATTTACTATTATTCCACTCAGGTTTGTCCCTGACATGGCAAAGAGGCTGCTCACTCCACAGACCCAGCCAAACGCCGGAGGATGTGCTAGACACTGCAGAAGGAGCGTTGGGTACCACCAAGGCAGACCCTGTCCCACCAGGGGGACTGGATACCAGAACAGGAGCTTTGCCGCAGGTTCGCCATGGGAAAGAATGAGCAGAGGGCAGAGGGCACGGAGCAGGGCTGCGCACAGCAAGGCCCCGAAGTGTCCATGGCTGCCCTGATCTCTCTCTGCAGCCGCCAAAGGACACCTGGCTCCTCCTGGGCCAGCCGGCCTGGGCCTGGCGAGGGCTAACCCAGGAGGACAGGAAGAGTGGCTCCAAGCCAGCCGGACAGAAGGGGACAGAGGCTGGGGGAGCAAGCAGGGCTATGCTAGGGTCACAAAGGACAGCAGGCTGGCAGGTGGCACAGCAGGGAGCCTCAGTCCAAGGCGGATGCTCCAGGGGAGGAGGGTGGGCTCCAGGGCTGATGGCAGCTCCCTCACCCAGCATCTCTAACTGGAAGTGACAAGCCACAGAGCAGGAGCAGGTGGCAATTTACCTGCTCCTACAGACAGATGTCTGAGTGCGTACTCAGCCCCGAGCTACCCTCCGGGTCACTAGGGCCCAGGGACCAAGAGCAATGGGGAGGGAGGGGCTGCGTGGCACAGGCAGCAGCACAGGTCCCCAGAAGGGCTCGGGGGAGGCCGGCCTCAAGCCACGCCACGCCCCTCCCCCACCCTGCAGAGGGGACACAGGTCAGACGCTGGCACCAGGAACTGGATGTCTGAGTGGACCTTGATAACCAATGATCGAAGACATGGGATGTGGGCGGGGTTTGCTGATCTGTCGGGACAATGTGAGGGCTGTCTGCAGCCCCATCTAGGCTCTGGCAGCTGCGTTGTAGTCTCCTAGAGGAATGGCTGGGGGCGAGCCGGGCAGGGGCCTCCTCCCCTCCCCTCCCCTCCCCTCCCCTCCCCTCCCCTCTCCTCTCCTCTCCTCTCCAGAGAGCCTACTCACAGCCACCCTGCATGGCTGCCCCAGGCAAGTGTCATATTCTGCTCTATGGAATCAGAGAGGGTGCTCTGGAAGCCGCCATGCTGATCAGGGACCTGACTTCAGTGTCGGTGGGGACTTAGGGCTGGGCCTCAGCCATAGAAGGCCAAACTGGACAAACACTGCTGAGCTAGCAAGGGTATGAGCCCTGCTCCTGGGGCACAGGAGTCACTGTGCCACCTGGGCCACGGCCACCTCCAGGAGTGGGGCACACACAGCCCTTCCCAGGGGTGTGCAGCATGTACAGGGGTGCAGAATCCAGGCCCAGCAGGAGGCACCGGAAGGGTACAGGGGAGCAGGTTCCTTAATGGGGAAGCCACTGAGCACAGTGCGGGGTTGTACACAGAGCTGGGTGGCGTGGCTGGGAGAGTCTCCATCCCCTGCCCTCCCGGCCCGAGGCCCAACACAATCCACCGCCCTCCCACGGATTCTGGCCTCCTCCCGGCAGCTCGGGCTGAGTCCCTGTGGTCCAGTGCTCCCTGGCGCCCACGTCCGGCTCTTCCTGCCTGAGTGCAGTATGAGCACGAGATCCCTGGCCGCGAGAGGGGCTGGTGCTGAGCAGACAGGATCCTTGTTTGCTCTGATCACCAGACAAGAGAAAGCCCAAGAATCAGGGGGACCCAAGGTGAAAGAGGTGGCCAGGTATGCCCCACGCAAACGTCCCCTGGAAGCTGCCCTCACCCAGGCTGGCAGCCTTGCCCCTGCCCTCCAGCTGTGTCCCTCCCAGCCACCCCTCTGTGGCTCTGCCAGCACCCTCTCACACACCATGCCATGTAGAGGAGTGATTTTTCTGGAAACTGTCAGTGACTCTGACTTCTGTCCACTAGTAATGACTTCTAAGATTTACTAGGATCTCTCTTGACATGCTTGGACAATTTCAGTGAGGAATTGGACAGTTTAGCTGCAGAATGGGATTTATCTGGGAGCAGTGCCTTCTGGTCCCTATGCCACCAGCCTCCTCTTCTGACAGCTCTGGGGTTCAGCTGTGCTCACTCTGGCTGCTCTGCAGGAGACAAACTAAATGACCACCAGCGGGTGGGGACCAGGAATTCAGCACTTCTTGGGAGACGGCTGGACACCTATGGGAGATGATTTGTGACCCCGTTCTCTGTAGATAGAGTTTGGGAAACTGCAATTCCAAAGCAGCCTCAAAGGACTCAAGACCACCTTGCAGGGCAGATGAGGGCTGAAGTGCACCCCGTATTTCTCATCACACAGCTCTTCTGAAGGGCGGAGGCCAGCTGTCCTTCAGCTCTCCTCTGCAGACAAGCAGAGTCGCCTGTGTCGGGGGTGGGCTGGGTTATAAAGCAGGGGTTGAACATGGTCTCAGTGCTCCCCCTCCTGTGCTTCTGGCCAGCGCTGGCCCTGCTCTGCCTCCTCCCTGGCCACGTGGGTCTCTCTGCCTGGGACGCAGATGCTCCGGGGCTTCCGAACTCACCTGACAGCACAGCATATGTAGTCAGCACCCATGCCTCACGCCCAGGGGGGAGTGAATGCCGGGAAGGTGAGCTTTCAACCATTCATTTTTGTGCCCCTAACAAGTACTGGGCTCCACCCAGGGAAGCCAGGGCCATCTCAGCCTGGCTGCAGGTGGTCAGGAGATGTGGCCACTGAGGAGCCTCGTATGGTAGGCCAGGTGTGGTCGCCTGAGCAGGGAGCCCTGGTAGGCCCCTAGGAAGCAAGCAGCAGTACCACCATGGCATGAAGGGGACAGTGGAGGGATCAGGGACAGGACTGAGGACAGGCAGGGAGGGAACTTAGGACCTTGCTTGAAGAGGGGACCTCATTCCCACAATAGAGGTTGCTTCCCCACTGTTTGCTCAATTCTAGGCTTTGTCAGGCCCAGGAATTGAAGCCTCTCCTTGGGCCAGGACATTGGTGTCCCTGAGCCCTAGCACCTGTCCAGCTGTCCCAAGGTCCCCAGTCCCCAAGGAGACACTAAGTGGGCTTAGCTGTGCCAAGGCCCAGAATCTAGTCCCTGGGACCGTGGGGGAAGCAGGTGACAGAAGGAGAATATTCCAGAACTGCTGGCTCAGCCCAGATGGGCCACCTGCATACAGGGACCCCTGGTACTCGTGCAGTGACCTCTTCTGTGAAGGAGGTGGCAGGGGCCTGTCCACACACCCACCCTCACACACACACACATGCACACACAGAATATCCTGATGCTCCCCTGACTCATTGTCCCTTCAGGAGATAAGCCTAAGCCTGCCCCACCGAAGAGTAGGTTCTGAGCCGCCAGGGGCAGGGCACAGGGACTGAATCTGAATCCCCCTTGGGGAGTGAATGCTACAGAAGTCCAGACTGCCTCAGCAAGTTCAGCACCACAGGCTGAGGCAGGAGAGCCGAGCCCAGGGCCACAGCAGGAATGTCCAGCCAAGTTTTACCCCATGACCGCAGTGTCCTCATCTGTAAGGGAGGGTGTGAGTGCCGACCTCACAGGGTACCTGGTGACAGATGGGCAGTGTCGTGTGTCCAGCCCTGCACACAGTGGTGCTTCACAAAGGCTGGAACCCACTCTTAGGTTCTTAGGCCCAGGAAGTACCACTGTCTGTTGCCAGCTAACCATCAGGGACCCAGGATGGCAAGAAGTGGGCATAGCCTGTGCCCCCTAAACCGCCAGCACTTCTGTGAGTTGTGTGGGATGTTGACCCTGAACTCTCTGACCCCACACCAGCTCTATACAGGGTCTAGGTCACAAGGGAGCGGGCACCATGAGTGCAAGGCAGCGTGGCTTGTACGTCCCAGAGCCACAGCCAGACTCTGGGAGGTGGAATTATTACGTGGGGACGTGAGCTGGGTGTTCAGTAGGGCTAAAGAGACAGAAAAGGGGTAGGTGATTCTGGGAGCACTGTTTGTAAGAGCAAAACAAGAAAACATAACAGATTAAGGAGAGAAAGAAAAGAAGGAAGACAGGGAAGGAGAGAGGGAGGCAGAAAGGAAGGAGGGAAAGAAAGAGGGAAGGAAGGAGGAGAACTTTTCCAGGCAGCAGTGCTGATTCAGAGAGGGGATGGCTCCTGCGGTAGTGAGTGCCCTGTCACTGACGGGAAGGCAAGCTGGCCAGTGACTGCCCGTGTGGACTCTGTACTCTGAGGTCGCATTTGCTCTGGGGTTCTTGGAGCTCCCTGGATGCAGGATCCTTGTCTGATCTCTCGCAACAGATTTCAGTGCCTGTGAGTGAGTGAATGAATGAATGAATGAATGAGCAGGTGAATGAGGTGACTGCAGTCCTCTAGCCTCCCTGCCTCCAAAGATGGCCCTGCCACTTGAGCTGTGCTGAGTCTCTGGGGTGACCAACTCACTCGTTCTGTTCCTGGGAACATGGACGGCAGCCAAGGTGTGTGACTGCTGGGTGCAGACGCAGCTGCCCCTGCCGGAAGGAAAGAAGCCACTGCCTGGCCTCTGCTCCCGCCCTTCACCCTCCTGGCCCTGTCTGGGCCAGGGTCTCCTGCGGGGTCGGGCGGGCCTAGCCACTCCTGCCCCCTCAGAGCTGTGTGATGTTGGTGAGTGCATCTCCTGCTCTTTGGGGCTCTGCCTGCCTGTGAGCTGGCGGGGAGGGTGCCGAGGGCCCTAAGGGACAGGGAAGGTTAGCTCTCAGGGATGGAGCCCAGAGCTATGACCTCACACATGAGCTTGGACAAGAGGCAGGTGGTGCTGCAGGCTTCCAAGTCAGACGGGCCTGGGTTCAATGCCAATTGCCACCCCCCCCCCGGGCTGTGTGCCTGATGAAGTACAGAACGCCCACCCCACCCTGCTGCCCTGTCCACACTGGTTATGTCACTTGCTTTGGCTACCAAAACCAGTGAATGTCATGCACGCAGTCGAGACTGTACTATGTCTCTGCAGTCTGCAGTCTGACAGCCCCGGCGAACTGAGAGTTGACCCCAGGCCGAGAGGCTGCTCACATCCAAATGCAGGGATGTGGGCAAGGCTGGCCAACCCCACCGCAACATGCAAGGTCGCCTGTCATTCCAGACAGGTCTCTGTGTCGCCAAGGTGCACTGGCCAGGAAGATGACAGAGCAAAAGGACCAGGAAAGAGCCAGGTGTCAGGAGGTGGTGACCCTGACCTGGCTCCTGCCACTGGGAATGGGAAGGGACCATCAGCATGGTGTGTGACAGCAGCTAGGAGCAAGAAGAGATGACTGAGAGAGCCAGGTGCTCCTGGTTTGTACGGCCTCTGCTCATTGTTGTCCCAGAGGAAACTGAAGGTCACCCTGGGGGACCAAGGTGCAGGTCCTAGAGGCCACCCTGGGCCCTGACTGTCAGACGCCAGCCTGGATCCAGATCACCCGCCCTGGGGACAAGGCTGCACGATGCTGACGCTGGTGAGTCACAGCTGCTGGTTCCCAGGAGAGACAGCCTCTGCGTGACCTGGGACAACAGAGACTCTGCTTGGACTGTAAAGACTGGCAGCTTCGAGAAGGTCGTGTGATCTCACCCCAGCCGGATGTGTCTTAGGATTCTGTCCATGAGAGTCGCAGCCAGCCAATCACAGAGCACCTGGGGGAGGAAGTCAGTGCTTTGGGCGAATGGGACTGCAGGAACACTGTGTGTTCCTGTTGGCAGCGGGCACTGTGCCAATCTCGCTGCATTTTTTAAAATGTCTTTTTAGGTGCCATGAACCACATCCCCAAACCAGTGGTTCACGGCAAACCCAGTGCCAAGGAGATGAGTAACTGGGTGAGGACCTGGCAGAATGCAACCTGCCTCTCTCCCATTCACTCATTCACTCAGCGCTTCATTCAGCCTCCTTTCTCTGTTCACTGAGTGTCTGGTCTGTGCCGGACGCCGAGGGCTCCCAGAAGGCCATGTCTTTGGCCTCTGCGCTGCTGCTCAGGCCTGAGGGCTGCTTCGGCCTGCATTTGCCACATACCCACTGAGCACCTACTGTGTGCCAGAGCCCAAACCTGCAGGTGCTGAGCTTGGGCTGCATCTCAGGGGCACAGCTCATGGAAGCCGCTGAGCCTGCGACAGGGAAGAAAGGGGTTCTGGGGGCCCGGCAGCAATGGCGATGGGATGTTGAATGGACATTGGGCCATACTCAGCAGGTGTTTCCAGCCCAGATCAATGGCCTGGACCCTTGTGGTTGTCCCCCTGGTCGGGGGCCACCTGCTCAGCTGGCACAGCTCACTGCCCCCCTCCTCCAGGCAGCCACACTGCCCACCAGGTCACAAAGGATGTGCGGTTTAGATCTAGATGTCCCCGAAGCCTCAGGCCATCTTAGGCGGGGCTTTGGAAGGTGATTGGATTACAGGCCTTACAGCTCACTTATTATTAGGAGGTAGGACCTGGCCGCAAGAGGTGGTCCCTATGGGTGTGGCCTGGAAGGCTGTATCTCCCTTCCTGGCTCCTCCCTTTATGCCCTGCTTCCTGTTATGAGCAGCTTCCTTCTGCCCAGACCCTTCCACCTTCTGCTTCTGCCACGGAGCTGGCCCACCACATAAGGACTGAAATCATGAGCCAAGCGAGACCTCTCCTCCTTTAAGTTCTGGGTGTCAGGTATTTTATCCCAGTGATGAGAAGTAAAGATACAGATCCACCTGGCACTCAGCCCCCTGAGAGCAGCAGGGCTGGGCCACGTGGGGTGGTGTCATTTCCAGCACAGCTATCCTTGGTCTAGTGTATGGCTCATTCTGCTGGGTCAGTGTGGGTGACATGAGCTTTATGTATTCATTTATTTATGGTCCTGGGAATTGAACTGAGGACCTCATGCTTGCCAGGTGCTGTGCCACTGAGCTAATTCCCTGGTGACATGAACTTTAGTGGTCACTCCCTGAGTAGTCCAAGCAGATCAAAGGGGGCACCTTGGGCAGCAGGTTGTCGAAGAGAGGGGCAGGGCCAGTGTGCTTTCTGTTGCTGAGAGCACAAACCCATTGACCAGGTGAAGGACACAGAAAGGTCTGGCTCAAAGCTCTGGAGGTCCGAAGACTCCTGTGCAGCCAGGGATGGAGGCAGCACAGGGTCACGTGATGAAGACAAGGGTATTGCTGTGTTCCAGTCTCCCTCCCTCTTCTGGTAAAGCCACCAGAGTTGAGTCCCCCAGCCCTGCACCCTAATGACTTTATCTAACCCTAGCTGTCCCAAAGGCCTCCTCCAAGCATCTTGGTCAAATCAACTTTCTACCCTCCTGATACCCTGCAGAGAAGATTGACTCCAGACCACTCCCAAAGCACAGCAGAGGCCAAAGCCAAAACCAAGCAAGGTTTTAAACAGTGCTAGACAGTACAGCAGCTGCCATGGGAGGAGAGGACCAGAAGCCCAGGACTTACGCTTCTCTGCTTCTTTTTTTTTTTTTTTTTTTTTTTTTT